>QXTE01000010.1:16598860-16692703 GCA_003942145.1 Platysternon megacephalum
AAAAGCCAGCAGTTAGAACAAGGGTGTTTGCAAGAGGTTTTTCTTACCAATCCCCAAAGCAGCAGCAGGAACAGCAGTTTCAGCATCAGAGGACGCAGAGAAGACTCAATTAGCTTACAATAATCAGGAGATCTTCAGGCACAAATTCGTTGTTCGTGGGAGGGGAGTTCAAAAACGGGGGTACGCTCAAAAACAAACGAGAGCGGGAAGAGGGCCCCCCAAAGACCCCTAGCTGATCAGACCAGGTGGCAAAGCAAGGACCTTCTTCAAGGGTCTGATCAGAAAATGTCTGGTTTTAAAGGCAAACTTAGGCAGTTTCCCACCAGTACTTTTGATTGGCTCCTCTTGATACAGGGGAGGAGAAAAGGCAGGGAAAACTGCAGGTGAGCACAGGCATGCCTGGGCAAGTTCTAAGTCACAGGTATGACTCATATGCTCAGCTATGTGGCCACTTTAGGTCTTGCATATCTGGGCAGCGCCCCCTACACCGAGCCTGGGTCTGAACAAAGGAACCAAAGGAAGAAGCAAGAAGCCTCCTCCCCAGGCAGAGCCAATGGCTCCAATTAGTCTGCACAAGCCATTTCCATGAGCAGGGCCAGGCTGCGACTTAAGTTAGCACAATGGCTGGGAGGGGCGGCCACACAGGACAAACAGAAAGGGGGGGGGGGGGAAAGGAATGCAGCAGGGGGACAGCTGTAACAGACAGAGTGTATCTTACTCAACTAGTAGTCACACTGAAATTGATGGGATAGATCAGGGGTGGGCAAACTACGGCCTGTGCGCCAGATCCGGCCCATCAGGGCTTTGGATCCAGCCCGCGGGATTGCCCCCATGGCGCTGTGGGCCCTGCTGTCAGAAGCAGCCGGCTCCACGTCCCTGCGGCCCCTGGGCGGGGGGGCATAGGGTTCCGTGTGTTGCCCTTGCCTCCAGGCACCGCCCCCGACAGCTCCCATTGGCTGGGAATGGGAAACTGCAGCCAATGGAAGCTTTGGGGGAGGTACCTGGAGGCGCGGCAAGGGCAGTGCACGGGGAGCCCTCTGCCCCCACTCCTGCAGGGGCCGCAGCGCTTCCTGGAGCGGCGCGGGGACGGGGACGAGCAGGTATGCAGGGAGCCTCCCCTGGCCCCGGTGCGTGCCACTGCCACCCCGGAGCCACTTTAGGTAAGCAGCGCCGGACCGGAGCCCAAACCCCTCCTGTACCCCGCCCCCCAACTCCCTGCCCTAAGCCCCCTGCCTGTACCTCACACCCCAACTCCCTGCCCTGAGCCCCCTCGTACACCCCGTACCCCTCCAGCAGCCCAACCCTCTGCACCCTGCACCTCTGTGTATCCCAACCCCCTGCCCTGAGCCCCTGCCACACCGCGGACCCCTCCTGCACCCCAACCCCCTTCCCTGAGCCCCCCTCATGCACCCCGCACCCCTCCTCTGCCCCAATCCCTTGCCCTGCGCCCCTTCCTGCACACCACAGCCCCTTCCACACCCCACACTCCCTCCCGCACCCCAGCCCCCTGCCCCAGCCCTGCATACAATTTCCCCACCCAGATGTGGCCCTTGGCCCAAAAAGTTTGCCCACCCCTGGGCTAGATTGTGCTTCATACATGGTCCAGTGTCAAGCTGTCCTGCAGTGGCTCAAGAGTGTGAACACCAACTTCAGGGCAGACAGGTAAGAACCAGGGCACAAACCCCAAATTGGTTGGGAGGTCAAAACTTTGATTTCATAAACCAATTATCAAGTGTAAACTCCCCAGGCACTATAACAACTTTAACATGGAGTCACAGACAGTCCCCTGGGGTACTCTGATCTCTCCTGCCACCCAAGTAAGATACTTTTGTGATAAATGAGCCCTTACACCAAGGATCACTCCAATATTCAGGTTACTCCTGTGACAGCATACCCCATAAGGCTTTATGGGGCGGGGGGGGGGGACTCATAAATGTATGTATGATATAACTGGAATAGGGTTTTGCTACATAGGCCATGTAACATATCTATGTAAAGGTTAGGATCTACTGGTTATATTCATCCTAGTTGTATGCAGGCACCATTTGTGTGTTCAAAGTTATGAACATTGGCTATATCATTGCTTGATTTCTTAGTGGCCTTAGTTAGAACATTTGATCACTTCTTGGGAAAGGAATGTGCAAATTAAGTGTTCAATCAGGGAGCACTTAACAGACAAAAGAGCTTGGAAGACTCCAATCCACATAAGAAGTCTACCTGAGGACGTTCAAGGTAGCATGTGGGTAATGGCTGCTACCTGCAAGTCCTGAGTCATGCATGGGCATGTGACCTGCCCATGTGATTCCGAATCTCCATTTTGTAACTGGATTCTACAGAGGGTGAGGAGGGGGTCTCCACCCATTAGAGAAAGTCTATTTAAACCCGTGGGAGACCCCTCCATTTTGTCTTCAGCTGGCTAAAGAAGGAGCCTCTACACACACACACACACACACACACACACACCCCAGGGTACCTGAAGAAGATTAGCCTGTAAAAGGGAACATTTTGGAACTGGTGAGGATCTTATCTGTATTCAGTTTGATTAGACATAGATTTGCGCATTTTATTTTATTTTGCTGGATGACTTACTTTGTTCTGTCTGTTACTACTTGGAACCACTTAAATCCTACTTTCTGTATTTAATAAAATCACTTTCTACATATTAATTAACTCAGAGTATGTATTAATACCTGGGGGAGCAAACAGCTGTGCATATCTCTCTATCAGTGTTATAGAGGGCGAACAATTTATGAGTTTACCCTGTATAAGCTTTATGCAGGGTAAAACGGATTTATCTGGGTTTAGACCCCATTGGGAGTTGGGCATCTGAGTGCTAAAGACAAGCACACTTCTGTGAGCTGTTTTCAGGTAAACCTGCAGCTTTGGGGCAGGTAATTCAGACCCTGGGTCTGTGTTGGAGCAGACGTGCTGAAGCCACTGAGCTGGCAGGGAAAACAGGAATAGAAGTAGTCTTGGTACATTAGGTGGTAGCTCCCAAGGGGGTTTCTGTGATCACAAACCGTCACAACTCCCAGCCCCAAAGGACCAGCCACTTACCCCAGGTCAATTGCACTTTAGTTCTCACACCAAAGACGATGTTTGTTGCCAATCCTATAATAAACTACCCAGAGCTTTATTATATAGGAAAAGGAAACAAGAGAGTTATTTAAAGGTTAAAGCTGGTGAACATATATGCACACAAATGAGTTCTAAATCGTAAGTTGCAAAAAGTAATAGAGCTTTTTTTTTTTTTAAAAAAAAAAGCAAGCTCTATACAGGTCTGTCGCATCTTAGGCGCATTTAACATGTGCGATTTCAGCTTTATGCGGTCGGCAAAAACAAGAAAAAAACAAAAAAATTGAGAAAAATAACAATTTAAATACTGTTTCTGTGGTGCGGGCGATTCTGCCCGCCATTACACTCAATGTAATTTTGACTATATGTGGTTTTCGCTTTAGGCGCTGACCGCGGAACATAACCCCAGTGTAAGATGAGAAAGACCTGTATGTCCTTTAGGGCTAACTCAGGCTAAGCACTGGGGAGCTTTTGCTTATGCCTGGTAATCTATGCCCCCCAGAGTCCAAGTAGCATGAAGATACATTTCCTCCTTGTTAGGGGTTTTTATTCCCCTCCCCACCTTTGCTTCGAGCTGCAATGGGATGAATTCACTTGCAAGACTCATCTTCATGGGGTCGGGGAGTAAACAACATAATCTTTTGTCCTATTTAATGTTCCACTCTAGCCCATCTGGTGTCAATGGGCCTTCCTTGTCAGGAAAGACATAACTCTTTCTGCTGGAGACCAGCATTTCACACTAATTTATTTATCTCTCCTGTCTGGTGATTTACACAGTTACAAAGACTTACAGTACAAATGCTCAAATATTACCTTACAATATGGGACACAGATGTTACAAGTGAGATTAATGCATGCAGCAACTCACGAGCATTCAATGAAATCTAAACACTAAAAACACATTCCTGTAATTCTAACACCTTTTTATCACTACTAATACACAAGTGAGCCACACTGATTCCAGCCATGTATTTGTCAGTATTCAGTTGAGGCATGAGGGTTTTGGCCACAGCTGGCACCTGCCCTGCTAGTGTCACACCCAGATCAAAGTGTTGTAGGCAAGATGCACCACACCTAGAGCAACCTTAGAAGGTATCGTGCCTCACATTCATGCCTCTGAGGATATGTCTACAGTGCAATTAAACACCTGTGGCTGTTGGCTGACTCTGGTTCATGGACATCGGGTTGCAAGGCTGTAAAATTCTGGTGTAGATGTTCACGCTTGGGCTGGAGCCTGGGCTCTGGGACCATCCCCCTTCATGGGATCCCAGCCTGAGCCTGAATGTCTACAGGCTCAGGCCCCATAGCCTTTGCTCCGAGAACCTGAGTCATTTGACATGGATCATCGAGGGGGAGCTAATGCACTGCAGACACCCTGAAGCACAATTCCCTTCCTTCTTCCTTGTTGCTCTGGGGAGCCCAATAGTAGCAGCAAAATGTGACTCCCTCCCCCATAGGGTGGCTCATCTGTGCTAGCTCATGCATTGGGAGTGCGTGGAGCTTAGTTCTGCCCATTCCTTGCTCCTCTCAGGCCACCTGTTCTTGCACAGGAATGCAGTATATTCATTTACTCCTGCAGTTCTGGGCAGTCTTCATGGGGATTCAATAAGAGTTCTTATTCTAGAGCTGGGAAGGAAACTCTTTTTCTGCAATAGTTTGAGATTGAAATAGTCAGAATCTTCCTATCTTAGCAAAGGATGGAAAGTGAAAATCTCAAAAATGTTCACAAAGAGAGAATCTGAAAAAAATAATATAAATAAAATTCAAATTGGGTCAATCAAAATGTTTTATTTCAATCTTTTTAAAACACTCCATTTTGGTTTTGACCTTTTAATATAATTACCGCTTTTTTTAGTGTTAACTAAAATTGTGAAAGAAAAAAGTTGTTTTGAATTGAAACGGACAAAATTTTATTTCAAAAATGTGGAATCTCATTTCTTTTTTTCCAAAATATTTTGAATTGGCACATTTGTTGAAACCAGCTCTTTCTCAAATAGTTTCAGTTTCAACTAACATTTTCTGGTAAAAAAAGGCTTAGACAGAAAATTCCCAGCCAGCTATACCTACTCCCTTTTACTTCTCTGTCCAGGAACCCAACTCAAGTCACAACCAACCCTAACCAGACAAGAGACAGAATAGGCACTACTCAACACTGCTAAGGAAGTTGGAATTGGGCCCAATGTTTCTTAAAGTTTCAGCCACCCATAAGTATCTCTGGATGACTATACATGAACCATTATGCACTATAAAGTTACATATATTTTCAGCATTATTAGATTGTAATGGGAGTGTAGAGCTTATAAACTAAAAAGAAACAGATAAGGTGGAAAGGGTCCAAAATCCAAGCAAAGTGATCATGATAGTGATAAACATGTCCATGTCTCTTTTTTAATTGCCTTAATTTGCAATTTACCGTAATTATTTTGTTGCAGAGATGGGATGAGGGGGGATGGCAGGAGCTGTTGAGGTTATAGGAGAAAAGGGGAAGGAAAATAGAAAAAGAGAGACATGAAGAGAAGGGGAGATGAGGGAGGCAAGTAAAGAGAAGATCACAGAAGTCCCTGCTTCTCCCAGGGACTGGCATATCAAAGTACTATAGCAGAATATTATCTCTGTCATAGAGTGAGACAACATAATGGTGAACCATGACATTAAAAAAAACTACAATAGAAAGCACTATAATAAGACTCTATTTCATGTGCATATGTTGCAGCAAGAACAGGAATTAGACATGTAAACATTTTAATTTCTCTCAACTCGGTTCTTCTGGTTCCTTCTCAGATGGCAGAGACATATTCAGAATTTATTTGAAGGGAGCAGGTCGGGAAAGGAGGAGAGTTTGACAGCCCTCCAGCCCACGATTTTCCTGTGATTGTCACAAAAAAGAATGTTCAGTACTTACATAACCAATGCAAAAGGAAACTAATGGTATCCTCTGACTGTCAGACACACTAGCAAATTTGTTTTGCTCACACTTTTCCCCTACACCAGTCACAGGGTAATCCAAAGCAAAAGATTTAAACTCACCCTCTTCACACTCCAAACGGACTTAACAGCTGTCAGAAGTGGTCAACCTCCCCATTTTAAAACATGTTATTTGTTATTTGTTTGTTTGTTGTATAAAACAGCTGCATTTTTCATCCTTTCCTAATGATTACAAGCTGGGTTATGCACTTGTATTCTCAGACACAATAAATATATGCCAGAAGAAGGCTAAATAAATTATCTAGATTATTTCTGCATCAACACAGCTTCCAATTTAGTTTTACTTTTCACAACCTGTGAACTGTACTACTAAAAAATCCACAGCGCACTAAAAATTCCCTTCACCCCCAAACAATTGCACTAGAAAGACTGAGTATTGACTATCAGCTGTATGTCAGTTTGATGACTCCATGGCTATGGCAGCATTGCAATCACACCTCTGCTATATGCTAGAATATATTAACCGGAGCATTTGCTAACAGATAATAGCAGGAGACTTGTCTGAAGAAAAGAGAAAAGAAAAAAAACCCTTTAAGGTTTTGGCTGCTGTGCCTTTTTTTTTTGTTTTTTTTTTGTTTTGCTGTGCTATATTTCTGTTACAAGGTGATACAATAGCCACTCTGAAAGGAGAACACATTTTGGCACATCATGAATAAGGTGTTTTACACAAAGCAGATGATGTTTCATTAACTGCAAACCCTTTGGCTGCCTGCATATCTCTCCTTTACATATACTGTAAGCTCAAGGATTGCCAATGCCAGCTTAATGAAATAAATAAACTAGTGTTTATCCATGGATTCATGGAGAGTCAAAATCTCTTTGACCTACTGATGTGCTAATGTGGACTGAGAATGTTGTTGCCTCTGAGTCTGAACACGTGATTCATCTATCTTCCTGATGGGGCTATTTCACTTACACACAGCTTCCTCATTTTAGCCAGAGGACTGGTATGTAAGACAGACGTCATCATGTGTATCATCGATACAATTTGTTACAAGTGACTTTTTGTTTTTTTCCTGGTAGGGAACCTCTAACAACCAGATGGACTCAGGCTGGGGGTTCCTCCAAAACATTGTATTTGCTATGCCTCCTTTTCACAGTGTGTGGTTGTACAATCATCTGGGATTTCTTACTGATACGATTGATTACCCTGCTTTAATTGGTTTTCATTACATTTATTCAGAGATGTCACCTTTCATGTCCAAAACAAACATCAACGGATCCAGTTCTCACCACTTATTGAGGAGAAAAGCATCACACTAGTAGCTAAGCTAATTTTCTCTTCCTAACTCCTTCCACTTATCTGGAGTGGAAAGGGGATCCATTTATTTCTCTAGTTAGGAAATGCCCTTATAATACTACCAAAGAGATAATATTTTGACTCTTGAATCCAGTCCAACTACCATCCAAAATGCCAGAGGGCTACAAGAAGATACCACTACACTATCCAAAAATCTCTTCTCTTTCTACTGAAATCTATTAATTATACCTTCACAGTTGCTAATCTCTGCCAGTGTAACATACTGCTGTTAGCTTTGTTTTTACCTGAAGTCTGAACTATTATTTCAT
The DNA here is from genome assembly GCA_003942145.1 of Platysternon megacephalum. Classification (NCBI taxonomy): domain Eukaryota; kingdom Metazoa; phylum Chordata; order Testudines; family Platysternidae; genus Platysternon; species Platysternon megacephalum. Next base: position 16,606,490 of record QXTE01000010.1, read on the forward strand.
TCTTTCTATTAAAGCTTTAAGCATTTTACAGTGCTTGTTTAAAATAGATTAGGAGGGGGGAAATAATTTACAAATGTTACTGTATTTAAGCCAATATTCTCAATGGTGGGTGCATAAAGATAGACTCAAAATCAACATTTAGATATTTAAAATATGTGGCTTAATTTTCGTAGGTGCTGAGCACCTCTGACGTCAGTGGGACCTGTGGATGCTCAAGTGCCTCTGTAAGTCATAGCACTTTAGGTCTCTAAATATGATTAGGACTAGATACTTATCTTTAGGCAACCATATTTGAAAATGTTGGCCTTGCTCCTGTCACTTACTATCAGTTCACAAAAACAGCTAATGGATGTGATCTTGGAGAAAGAACTCTTATTTGTAGTGGATCTATCAAAACTTGCTGACTTTTTGGCCTGTTTCATGTTCTTACAGAAGATAATATACCACACCACATATTTTATATCCCAAAATGGATAGTTAAAGGAGGAGAATCACATCTTTAGTCTGGTATTACATTAATGTCTATTGGCTGCAATGGTAGGGAAAAGCGTCTATACAAGCTATGCATTACCATTACCATTGTCATTAACCTACCATACTATCAAGGCTCAGCTGCGCTAAAGTCAAATGTATACAACCACTTCCCTCATGGAAATACTAATATTTTTTTAATCCATGAGGGTGATGTCTAAGAGCTTTTATAACAGGAGATTATTCTTCAAGAGGAACTTTTCAACTTCTCTTATATAAATGTGTCCATTTTTTACATTCTTTATTCAGTTCTAATTGTTTTTCAGTAAGGTTTACTGAATAGATTTTAAAGATAAGAACATAAGAATGGCCATACCGGGTAAGACCAATGGTCAATCCAGCCCAGTAGGCTATCTTCAGACAGTGACCTGTGCCAGATGCTTCAGAGGGAATGAACAGAACAATTTATCAAGTGATCCATCCTCTGGCAGCCAGTCTCAGCTTCTGGGAGTCAGAGATTTGGGGACACCCAGAGCATGAGGTTGTATCCTTGACCATCTTGGCTAATAGCCATTCATGGACCTATCTTCCATGAATTTATTTATTTATTTTTTAATTCAGTTATACCTTTGGCCTGCAAAACATCCTCTGGCAATGAGTTCCACATGTGGACAGTGTGTTGTGTGAATCTTTTAAACCTGCTGCCTATTAAGATGTTATTGCCACTTGAAATTGTGACATGAAAAAAGAACAATAAACATTGTTTCTATAGTTCGCATCATTCACTGAAATTGCCTTTGTTTTATATGCCACTTCTTTATATAAGAAGGAAGTAAATGCATTAAGTATTTGACCTCTGACACTGCACACAAGTTGTAAGAAATTCACTAAGTTCATATTAGAGTGATTAATCTGTACCATTATGTGTAGTTAAGACTAAAATGCAATTTCTATTATAAATTCCTTTTCCTATGTGCTGAAACCTAAAAGAGAAGTTCTGAGTCTGAGGGGTTGTCTTTAATTAAATATGAATACAAATTAGTTGGACTCTCAGTTACAGAAGGACCAAAAAACCTCTCAAGTTTGCTTTCTCTGTATGTGCTTGCTGCATTCCAAATTCTGCTACTGTCAGTCACATTGGAGAGCACCTTACTCTACAAGTGATCACATTCACTTCAATAGTGGTAATTATAGAGGAAGGTGCTACACACTGTGAATAAGGAGTGAGAATGTGGCCTTGGGTCCATAGTTCAAAATGTCTGTGTTTTAAAAACAAATGTTGGCAAATTAGTCAATTACGTAATTTGCTTTAGGGAATTTGATTATTAAAATGACAAAGCTTTTAATGGGACATTACCAATCATCCAGCTGGAGTATTGTGTCTAATTCTTGGCACCATAATTTAGAAAAGATGTGGACAAATTGGAGAGAGTCCAGAGGAGACCAACAAAAATGAAAAAAGATTTAGAAAATCTGACCTATGAGGAAAGGTTAAGAAAACTGGGAATGTTTAGTCTTGAGAAAAGAAGACTGAGAGAGGACTTGATAACAGTCTTCCAATATGTTAAGGGCTGTTATAAAAAGGATGGTGATCAATTGTTCCCTATGTCCACTGAAGGTAGGACAAGAAGTAATGAGATTAATCTGCAGCAAGGAAGTTTTAGGTTAGATATTAGGAAAAACTTTCTAACTATAAGGGTAGTTAAATTCTGGAATAGGCTTCAAAGGATGGTTATGGAGTTCCTGTCATTGGAAGCTTTTAAAACAAGTTGGACAAACATTTCTCAGGGTTTACTTGGTCCTTCCAAAGAGCATGGGGGCTGGACTTGACTTTTCTGGGTCCCTTTCAGCCCTGCATTTCTATGATTCTATACATTAACCGTGGTTGTAGGTAGAAAGCATGAAGTAAAGGGTTGAAATCAGGCAGCTTCTCAAAATCGCACAAAAATCAAAGCTTCTCAAACCAGTGCTAGTCTTAAAATGAGACTTACTTATGCAGTGGTGATCTCCTAGGCATGTAATAGTGCTTTCTGGCATACAACTATAGAAAGTATTAGCAGTGTTGTATTTCAATGACCCAGCCTAAAACCACCTTCAGAAATTTTAGACAAAGGCTCAGATAAGTGAAAGCTTTTAGATAAATCTTAGTAAACAAGCCAAAGCAGTGGCAAACAGTGTACAGATAACCAATAAGATCGGTGAGACTGAAGCTGATGAGGAGCAGCAGGGAAGAATTTATGAAGGAAACGTAATGTACTGAGACTAATTCTGAAAAATTCCAGATCTTTGCATTGTAGCATTATAATAATATGTATCTTGCTCATAAACATTAAATAGCTGTACTGAAGAGGACATGATATTGACATATACATGCTGACCAAGAAAAGTGGCAAGAGACCAATTTAAAAATGTTATGAAACCTTCTATATCTTCTGTGTTTTATCACCTTCACATTTCCTTGTTTTACCTTCATTTGAAGTCTTGTGGAAGCTTTCAGCCATTCATAAAAAAAAAATCAAAGAAGTTCAACATCTAAGTTTTAGTTAGGATTTTTATCTACACCTAAAGCTATCTATATCTATATCTATATCATCAGTCCCTAACTTCTGCTTGAAAGCTCTATTTGGCAAGTAAAAGTAGTATTTATACTCTGGTTGTTACAAGTTTTCATTTCACCTTTTTTTCTCCAAGCCTTTGGTAGATCAAATGTTTGTAAGAAGCATATACAGTATTATAAAAGCAGTTCATAGACTGACTATCAACAATCTAAAATATCCCGTTAGGCTTTCAAAGCAAATGACAATAAGGGGCTGAAAGTTGCACCTCTTTCCCCCCTTGCAATCATGAAAAAAACAAAACCAAAAAAGAGCACAGAATGTGTTTCTACTATTCAAGATGACTTTCCATAATTTCATTTTAATCCAGTGCAAACACAGATTTTCCTACAAATGCAAGATTAGGCCATATAAGGATAAAACAGTCCAGTTTATTAATGATATACCAAGCAAAATGACATGTATGACATACAAGTGTAATTTTAGCTCTACTGTCATTTGCGCTGCTTGCTTCTGAATAGGGATATTTACTTATATTATCCAACAATGAACCCAGATGCCAAGTATGGGATGTATTTCCATCATGTGATGTGGTTTTATGACTGAATGATCTCTTTCATAGCCTGTTGGCAGGTTCCATTTTTGTTGTTATTTAGTTAAATGGCTGTAGGGTTAGTTCTAGATCAGGCTATTGATGGGCTGACACCTCATGGCCATATTTTCCTTTTGCATTATCACTGATTGCAAAGACATAGTTCTTTGTGTCTCTGAGAGTTGAGAGCTTTGTATACCGCTAACAAGACCCTTTAAGACTTTAAACCAATATTTCACTCCACACAGAAAAGATTATTTATGTAATTTAGAAATTCTGATCAGTCATGCAGCACTATTACTGCAACTAATGATTCTCTGTGTAAGAATACTGTGATCATAAATGGAATGTGTGCAAATAAAGTGTTTACCCATTTGCATGTGAAAATAGTGTTTCCACGTATTTTCAGCTAACCTTGTGATATTAGTGACCACAGAAACAGAATTAGAAAAGCTGCTGAAAGAATTACACAAATGGCCAACCAGAGAAACCTAGAAAAAATATATTGCTGGATTTGTTTGTGATAGTTTACACATTTTTAAATGATAAATAATATAAATCATATTTTAATATAACCAAGGCATTTCCAAATTTAGAGAGAGACAGAGCGAGACACACAGCCCCTTCAGAATAGCCAATAGCTCAGTGGTTAGGACACTCACCTAGGATATGAGCCATCTATGTTCAAGTCCTTGCTTTAACCCAGTCCTTGTTATGACTGAATTGAGTCTCCTCTCTTTACCCAGGATTCCATCTTAAACCTTCCCAAGGAAAATTTCATTGAACTTATATGCTTCTGCAAAAAGTTTCAGTTTTGACAAAGCAGCATTCCTGACCAACTCTACATAGATTGTTGTTTTTGTTTTGGTTTTTTGTTTTGTGTTAAACAGTCCATTGGAGCTCTCCACTTCTGTGCTAGACATTCACTCTCTATAGCTGCCACTCTGCTGGGGAGAAACTTACCATCCACACTACCACCTTGAAATCTTCTGACACTACTCCTCCCCCCCCAATAACTGACATTTCGCTTGATATATCATTTATAACCTGGACTGTTTTATTCTTGTATGGCCTAATCTTGCAGTTGTAGGAAAGTTGGTGTCTGCATGGGGTAAAAATACCTAGTGAGAGATGGGAATGTGTGTGTATAGGAAGGGGGATTGAAGGAATGTACTCTGCCCTTGGGGAGGAATGGGAGCAGGTGACTGCATAGTCACCCTCAGGTTCTTCCTAGGAATCTGTGGCTACTGCGCCCTGCTTGACCAAGGAAGAGCTATGGGCTTAGCATTGCAAAAGTACCAAGGTTCAGAATTTAGTCCCTAGTTCTCAAAACATTTTTTAAATAATAAATCAGCCACATTCATGAATAGCTAATGTTTTTGTTGACAAAGTGAAAGATGATTGTTTAAGCAATTATTTTTAAACTTGGTAGAAATTTAAAGGATCTTAGAGAAAGAGTGGAGCATGCTCATACAAAAGCTATGGCCTGGAAATATTAATAAACAAAATCAGTAATGTGTTACTCTCAGCGTCTAAAACTAATTATTTTCGTACTTTTTATTATGTGATTATAGAAAAATTCAGAAATAAGTGTGTATTGACTGTTCAGTTTTCAATTTGAATTCAGCACATGTAACTAATCTAATTACAATTATTTAAAAGAAAAATAAATAGCATTTAATATAATCCAAAACTTGATTCCTACATTTAGGGATGCCTAATATGGACAATATTTAGTGATTGATTTTCTAATACTTAAAATGGTATGATCTTCAGTGTTTTAGCAAAAATGAGAATACTTCTCACATCTTTAGATGATGTGAACCTTATTCAAAATGATTTGTTTGCATATAATCCTATAGTTGTTTTTGACATATTGCAGAAACCACAACTGCAATCTTTACCCTAAGGACTTTAAAGTCAAAGGGGTTCAAGTCAATGATTATTGAAGTCAATAGGAGAAGTTACATACAATGAAGTTACAATCATATGGAGAGATGGTTTAAAGCAAAAAGAGGGGAAGAAGATAAATACACAATGAGAGTTCAAAGTTGTTACTTTCTGTGTATTTTTTTTTTTCATTAATTTGGCGGTAGTAGTGGTTGAGTAAGGATTTAATGGAGGAAAGAGACATTATGAGGCATATAGGATCAAGGAGACATTGCAGGCATTGGGGGTAACATGGGGAAAAGGTTTAAGGATCCTGTGTGAGAAAATAAAAGTGGCCTGAGGAATTAATGGAACACAGAATCTAAGCATGAAAATAAATAAATAATAAAATAAATAAATAAAATATGGAGATATACCTATCTCATAGAGCTGTAAGGGACCCCAAAAGGTCATTGAGACCAGGCCCCTGCCTTCACTAGCAGGACCAAGTACTGATTTTGCCCCAAATCCCTAAGTGGCCTCCTCAAAGATTGAACTCACAACCCTGGGTTTAGCAGGTCAATGTACAGATAAGAAATAAGCAAGAGAACAGCTGCACAGAGTCTTATATAAGCAGTTCTACAATAAAGAAAAAATATTTTTGTGCCAACATGAGAACAAAGCATCTAGACAAAACTGGAGAAGTGTATTTGTAGGCACTGCACCCCACAGAGGGTAGGGAGTTCACTATTACCACTATTGGTGAACAGGAGAAAGTACGGCTAAAGAGACCATTCATTTGCATCAACTTTCTAGCCAAAAAATCTTCTAACTTGAGTGGTGGGACTCAACTGAGAGAAAGGGAAGGAAAAGGGGATCCTACATTGTGGCAAGGATTTTGCTCCAGGCTCCTCTGTGCCATTGATCCTCCTCCATTGAAGATTCTTCAAAGAAATGACAGAGGCAACTCTTTGCTGAAGCTGCAGAGGACAGCAATAGAACAGAATGTACTCTGTGAGGGACCCCCAACCTGCACCAGTATAGCTGAAATCACTATGGCTGGGTTAGGAGCTGGAGCCTTACGACAGAACCCAAGACTATTCCATCCACTGACACCAAACGAGGAGTGGGGGGAAGGCAAAATGAGAAGAGAGACAAGTGGGTAGACATGACAGATGACTTCTCAACTAAGAGGGCAAGAACCTTGCATTGCTGGATAGGGGCAAGTCACAATATGACTTGGGAATTATTCTTCCTACTACTATTCCATGCACTAGCTGCCAAATGACAGTGGTGTGAGGGCAGGATTATAGTTCATTACAGAGGGAAGCACACTGCACAATTTCCCAGGGTGCAGCACCTACCTCACCAATATCACACCATCATTCCTGGGGACTCCGGCTGCAGTGTAGTGCAGTCCTCCACAGTTCCTCTCCTATGCCTCAGGGCATCAGGACAACTATTTAGTTCCTATTCTCCAATAATATAACACTTTTTTCACATCTCCATGTCTTTAAAAAAAAATCATTTCCACAAGACTGAACAGGAATAACCCCATTCCTTTCCATTCAGCTGATTGTTTTCCAATTCATTTATTTATATCCTGCCTTCCGTATCATATTTTCTCAGTTTAATACCTCTTTGAGGGTTGGATGTCTTTGAAGCCTGTCTTCACCAAGTGCCCTAAAAACTTGTGCTTCTTGTCTGCCTCACACCAGGAGTATGTCTTCATTTGCCAAAATATCACAGGGACTTTACTTAAAGGCAATCTAAGGCTTAAAAAAAATATTCTCCCATATGGAACCTGAAACTGAGTTTGAGAGATCCAGCACTCCAGATTCACAATAATTCCTTCTTAACAATATTTCTATTTTACCTCTGATAGAAACTATTGATAGCTGAATCTCTACTTGTCACAACAAGATATGCATTTTTCCTCAACGGATTTGCCCGTGTGTACTCTTTCCAGAGCTGAGGAGCTGTGCACCACAGTTACTACAGCCCTAAGTTTGCAACTACTATTGTTTTTTTCCCCAGAAGAGGGAGAAAGGAAGAATGAGGAAGGGTTTCTTAAGGACCAGGAGGCTCATTTACTTTAACTTCTTACAACTGTGTTGTTATGAAAATCCCATCTGTGGAACAGAGCTTTTAGTCTGGCTTTCCCCAGTGTGCACTGTGACAACCAGGTCCCTGAATAGTTTGGGTTTTTGTTCAGGCAGTTTATGAGCTCTAGGAAGCTGCATAACTTTTCAGCCCTTAGGTAGTTTTTGTATCTCTACTTTTAAACACATTGAAGGAATTGAACACCAAGATGACCTTAAAAGAAGTGAAGTTAAAAAGAAGCTGAGAACCCTTTTTAAAATTCATGAGGACCCTTTCTGTCCTCTGCATTTCATGAACTGATAAGAAAAATTACCACTTAATATATTAACTACAGAAAAAGTAGTAAAGTACACCTCTACCTCGATATAATGCTGTCCTCGGGAGCCAAAAAATCTTACCGCGTTATAGGTGAAACCGCGTTATATTGAACTTGCTTTGATCCACCAGAGTGCGCAGCCCCGCCCCCCCAGAGCACTGCTTTACCATGTTATATCCGAATTCATGTTATATCGGGTCGCATTATATTGAGGAAGCAGTGTATATATGTCATTTGTGAGGAATTCTACTTTCTGAGTGTAATACCTTCACTTATTCTTAGTGCTGAAATTTTGAGCATATGCTGTAATTCTTATTTCTTTCCAAAACTGATTTTATATCGTTTCCTCAAGAAGACAAGAAAATAAAATAAACTATACACAAAAATAATCTTTTAAATATACTTTAAAAACATTACTTTTGATAACTTTAGAGGGGGAAATGGATAAGGAAAGGAAGAGATCAGGTGTGTTTAATGTATACTGTCTTTTTTGCCACCAATTTATTGTTGTGGTAAGCCCAAAAAGCAACTGTAGGTGGCCTTTTTTAGTCTACTGTATAAATACTGTATAAATGTCAGGCCTTTCATGGTGTTTCTTCCAATAACTGTAATAAAAATCAGGGCTGACAAAATAGTATGAAAAGTGGTTCATTGATATATGTGTTAATAAATGTGGAGAGTTCATTTTGTCATTAGCTATTTTAAAATATTTTGACATTTGTCTGTTTATTTATGAAAATATTTACGAATCCATACAGTTTCACAAGATTTAGCACAAGTGATTATTTACCTATCAATTTGTACCAAGCATATTTATGTTCTGCTGTGTCATTCTCTTGTTTAAAAATTTTCATTTGTCCAGTCAGAGAATCACAATATATGTGTCTTTGGTAATTAACTAAAAACCCCAAGAGTTGCAGACACAGTGAATTGTAGACAAACATACACATACCATAGTATGGAATCTGTTGGAAAATATTTACAAACAATACATACATTTCTGAGAAATTAGGAATGATTTGTGTACAAAATTGTAGTTTTGAAACTATGTCTGCAACTTTAAGAACAAATTAGTTAAGGATTAGTAACTGGCTACCTAGTCTACCTGAACATGGACAGACTGAGGTGCTTTCCAAACTGAAGACAACAGCTATAATCTCCCCCAAATGTGTGGGGCAGTAGCAAAATAGGGACCCTGGACTTCAGATAAGCAGACTTTGACTCCCTTAGGGAACTGATGGGCAGGATCCCCTGAGAAGCTAATATGAGGTGGCAAGGAGTCCAGGAGAGCTGGCTGTATTTAAAAGAAGCCTTATTGAGGGCGCAGGAACAAACCATCCCGAAGTGCAGAAAGAATAGCAAATATGGCAGGCGTTCAGCTTGGCTTAACAGTGAAATCGTTGGTGTGCTTAAACTCAAAAAGGAAGCTTACAAGAAGTGGAAATTTGGACCGATGACTAGGGAGGAGTATAAAAATATTGCTAGAGCATGCAGTGGTGTAATCAGGAAGGCCAAGGCACAATTGGAGTTGCAGCTAGCAAGGGATGTGAAGGGTTACAAGAACGGTTTCTACAGGTACGTTAGCAACAAGAAGAAGGTAATGGAAAGTGTGGGACCCTTATTGAATGGGAGAGGCAACATAGTGACAGATGATGTGGAAAAAACTGAAGTACTCAATGCTTTTTTGCCTCAATCTTCACAGACAAGGTCAGCTCCCAGACTGCTGCACTGAGCAACACAGTATGAGGAGGAGGTAAGAAGCCCTCAGTGGTGAAAGAACAGGTTAAAGACTATTTAGAAAAGCTGGACATGCACAAGTCCATGGGTTCAGATCTAATGCATCTGAGGGTGCTGAGGGAGTTGGCTGATGTGATGGCAGAGCCATTGTCCATTATCTTTGAAAGATTGTGGTGACCGGGGGAGGACCTGGACGACTGGAAAAAGGCAAATATAGTGCCCGTATTTTAAAAAGGGAAGAAAGAGAACCCGGGGAACTACAGCCCAGTCAGCCTCACTTCAGTTCCCAGCAAAATCATGGAGCAGGTACTCAAGGAATCAATTTTGAAGCACTTGGAGGAGAGGAAGCTGATCAGGAACAGTCAACATGGATTCACCGAGGGCAAGTCATGCCTGACCAACCTGATTGATGAGATAACTTCTATGATAAGATAACTGGCTCTGTGGATAAGGGGAAAGTGGTGGATGTGATATATCTTGACTTTAGCAAAGCTTTTGATACAGTCTCTCACAGTATTCTTGCCAGCAAGTTAAAAAATTATGGATTGGATGAATGGACTATAAAATGGATAGAAAGCTGGCTAGATTGTTGGGCTCAATGGGTAGTGATCAATGGCTCAATGTCTATTGGCAGCTGGTATCAAGCGGAGTGCCCCAGGGGCCGGTTCTGTTCAACATCTTTATTAATGATCTGGATGATGGGATTAATTGCACCCTCAGCAAGTTTGCAGATGACACTAAACTGGGGGAGAGGTAGATATGCTGGAGGGTAGGGATAGGTTCCAGAGTGACCTAGACAAATTGGAGGATTGGGCCAAAAGAAATCTGATGAGGTTCAACAAGGACCACCTGTAGTACTGCATCCACTTTTGGTCCCCCCACTACAGAAGGGATGTGGACAAATTGGAGAGAGTTCAGCAGAGGGCAAGGGAAATAATTAGGGGGCTGGGGCACATGACTTATGAGGAGAGGCTGAGGGAACTGGGGTTATTTAGTCTGCAGAAGAGAAGAAGGGGGAGGGATAGCTCAGGGGTTTGAGCATTGACCTGCTAAATCCAGGGTTGTGAGTTCAATCCTTGAGGGGGATCTGGGGCAAAATTGGTCCTGCTAGTGAAGGCAGGGGGCTGGACTCGATGACCCTTCGGGGTCCCTTCCAGCTCTATGAGATAGGTATATCTCCATATATTATTTATTATTATAAGAATGAGGGGGGATTTGATAGCAGCCTTCAACTACCTGAAGAGGGGTTCCAAAGACGATGGAGCTCGGCTGTTCTCAGTGGTGGCAGCTGACAGAACAAGAAGCAACGGTCTGAAGTTGCAGTGTGGGAGGTCTAGGTTGGATATTCGGAAACACTATTTCACTAGGAGGCTGGTGAAGCACGGGAATGGGTTACCTACGGAGGTGGTGGAATCTCCATCCTTAGAGGTTTTTAAAGCCCGGCTTGACAAAGCTTTGGCTGGGATGATTTCGTTGGTGTTGGTCCTGCTTTGAGCAGGGGTTAGACTAGATGACCTCCTGAGGTCTCTTCCAACCCTTATATTCTATGATTCTATGATTCTTTGACATACTCTGTTCCCTCTTGTACATGCAGAAGAGCACTGTTGGGATCCGACCATACCTGCCAAGATCTCCTGAATCCTTTCCTTATAAGAATGTCATGTATCCCACCAAGGGAAACTTCAGGCTTTGAAAGAGGTCCACACCCATGTTCTCCATTACTAAGGCCAAAGCCCTATACATTTGACCTTTCCACCAACTTGTTTGACCCCAGTTCTGTCCCTGATTAGCCAGACAACTCTACAACAACATACATGTATAAATTGCAACAAACAGAAAATCTACAGCTAAACTTCCTGGCTACTGACAGGGGGTGAGAAAACCCAAAGCATGGACCAATCTTGTTTTAGGAGATCAAATACTTCTCATTCCTAAATGGTAACCAGCTAATCACTCAGCACACATAGAGATGCTTCAGGGAACCACTCCAAACATGCAAAATAATCAAATTGTGTGCATGGGAAAGGGAAGAGGTGGGGAAAGAGATAGGTGACAATGAAGAAGCCTCAACACCTGGCAAGATCCTATATAGGAGATTTGTTATAAACTTGATTGTCCAGTGGATATCACCTGTAACATCCAAATCAGACAATCAAACCCACTGTGGGTATGACAGCTTGCCTGAAGCTGACAGTAACTCATTCCCTCCATTCTTCCCCCTCTTCCTCCATGTTATGGTTAATGGCATACAAACAGAGAAATAGATACATAGATAAACACTCTTGCTGGAATGATGCTACATGACACTACTTTATTTCTTAGAATTCAGAACACGCAAGAACCCCCAAAACACAGAGAGACAAAAAACACAGAGGCACATCATAACAAACCTTTCTGTAGAATATCTGTCTACAAACTGACTCTGCTCACATGCTTTGCTATATGTAGAGCCTACTAACCCCAAACCCCTTTATTCCTCCCCCCACCCCCATTCTTAAAGCGATAGTTTAAATTCTAACACAGTCTTTGGTAAACCACACTCCACCCATGTAGAGACCCGGGTATTATCAGGAAGGAGGGGTAGGGAGTTGGACTCTATTAAATCAGTCAGGCCTTCAGCAGGTTATCCTTTCCTTTGCCCCATCTCACCAAAAACCTTTTCCCAGTGAAAGTGTGGGCATTCTCCCTAGTGAAAGTTTTTATCCCAAAATACAGGACTAGTTTGCTTAATTCCATGCCTTTAATTCCTTAAATTATCCATTAGAATTGAATCTCCCAAAATGGGCAACATAAATTGTTATTTTTGTAGATTTTAAATTTCTACATTTAATTACTTTTTCTTTATTTCTAGAATAACTTTCCTTAATGCAGAAACCAAGATAACAGCAAGTTATATTTTCCCCTCGCACAATCATGATTGGCACATGATCCTTAATCCTTTTTCTCCCAGGGAGTATATACACAGGAGTGTGATAGAATGAGAGACAGATTTGATATATCAGAAAATCCTTAAATCATTGTTCTCTTGTTTGATCTTAAGGCTCTTGCTGCACCTTCTACTGTTTCCATTCAGATATCAATGTCTGCACTTTTAAACATGTCAGGATATGTTTTTCAATGAAATAAGACAACATGCCAAATATCTGATCATAATCTATTCTAAGCAATATGTACCTAAAGACAAATACAATGTAATCAATGTAAGAAAACAATGTAAATCATGTAGGTAAAGCTAATGTCATTATCCAGAAGCCTTGCTGCTAATGAAGTTATTCAAAAGCCTCACTCAGTAGAGTTATCCAAAGGTCATCTCAGCAGTACACTGACCTGAATCACACATAAATTACCTCTTGTTATGGAATGTGCTTCTGCTTACTGAAGTTTTTAAAAATTTATCATACTCTGCAAATGGAATTTGTTTATCTGTCAGTGACTCAGTACCATGTTTTCTCACCTTACAAATAAAAGGATAGATTTTTCTAAATGCAAACTCAAGCTTGAATATAAAAGTCAAGCTCAGTACTTTCTGATCCATGCATTATTACCAATAATAAATATTCCAGAGTGGGAACTTTAAGAATGTTGGTGATGATACGTGAGCCAGAAAGGAACCCAGCTCTCTTCCATTACTACATTGGCTCTAAAGTGCTTATAGGAGTAAAAAGTAGTGAAAATGCGGTTATACACTGTACCTACGATGACTTCTGTAGAGAAGCTATCAGACACACTCTTTAAAAAATACCCAGTGTGACAGTAGTGGTTTGTGTATTTTGGTTAATTCATACTGTATCAAATAAAACAGAAAATGTGTTATTTCAAAAGCTTTCTGTAGGTTTGTGACGGGTTGGTTCACATAAACCCCCTTGGGAGCTGCCAGCTGATGTGCAAAGGCCCCCTCTGTTTCTATTCTCCCCTGCCAGCTACAGGTAGTTCCAGCACAATGGCCTTGCTGATAGCCAGACACACCTATCTGCTTCAGACACAGACCAGAGTCTGAACCACCTATCCCAAAGCTGCAGGGTTACCTGAGAACAGCTCACAGAAGTCTGCTTGCCTTTAACACTCAGATGCCCAATTCCCAATGGGGTCTAAACCCAGATAAATCCGTTTTACTCTGTATAAGCTTTATACAGAGTAAACTCATAAATTGTGCGCCCTCTATAACACTGATAGAGAGATATGCACAGCTGTTTGCTCCCCCAGGTATTAATACATACTCTGAGTGAATTCATAAGTAGAAAGTGATTTTATTAAATACAGATAGTAGGATTTACGCGATTTCAAGTAGTAACAGACAGAACAAAAGAAGTTACCAAGCAAAATAAAGTAAAATACGCAAATCTATGTCTAATTGCACTAAATACAGATAAGATCCTCACCAGTTCCAAAATGTTCTCTTTTACAGGCTAATCTTCTTTTAGACTGGGTGCAACAATCACTCACCCCCCCTGTAGTCCTCAGTTTCCTTCAAGTGTCCTGTGGGGGTGGAGAGGCTCCTTCTTTAGCCAGCTGAAGACAAAATGGAGGGGTCTCCCATAGGTTTAAATAGACTCTCTCTTGTGGGTGGAGACCCCCTCCTCTCCCTCTGTATAATCCTCACAGAATGGAGATTCCTAATCACATTGGCAGGTCACATGCCCATGCATGACTCAGGACTGCAGGTAGCAGCCATTACCCACATGCTGCCTTGAACGTCCTCAGGTACACTTCTGATGTGGATTGGAATCTTCCAAGCTCTTTTGTCTGTTAAGTGCCCCCTGACTGAACACCTAATTTGCACATTCCTTTCCCGAGACGTCATCAAATGTTCTAACTGAGGCCCCTTAGGAATCAAGCAATTACACAGCCAATGTTCATAACTTTGAACACACAAATGGTGCCTGCATACAACTAGGGTGAACATAACTAGGAGATCATAACCTTTACATAGATATGTACCTGGCACAGGCAGCATAAAACATATTCCAGTTATGTCATATTCCCACAAAGCCTTATGGGAGGTACCGTCACAAGGTTCATAATCTTGGATGACGTTTCTATTTGATAAAAACCTCACCAACCCTATGCATGCCTGTGTCATCACCTGCAATACCCTCTAACTGGGATTGGCACAGTTCCTGACACAGTTAACTGCACCTCTGATCTCCTTGTGGCCTCCTTGAAGGAACCCCACTTAGCTCTCAGGCCTCTAGCTGTCATCATTCTCTGGACAGAATCCTGCAATTCACTTCCTCCAGATTGGGATCTGAAGTTGCAGACATCTGCAGTTCACTGTGATTACCTCAGTACATCTGACATCACTTCACCATCTGCAGTTCTGTTCTTTTATGGGCAATGACAGGGATATTCAGTGACTATCCAGATCTCTCAAAACAAAGTACTATTTCTTCAGAACAGAAGCACCTCAGAGAAAGCATATTTTAACAAAAAGTAGTTTATATACAAACCTGTCTTCAAGATAGTCATCCATCTCCCACATGGAGAAATCTGTCTGAACGTATGTGGTGCATCCTGGGAGTCACATGACAATGGTGCATCATGGGAAACTTATTCCAGCCAGGGCCCCTGGCTCATAGAAGATTGGGACATGAGGCATCTGAACTACAATTCACATGAGACACATCAGCTCAGGTGAACACAGATTAATGTTTAACTGAGCCAAAACAAAATGTTTTGATTTGTTTCAATAAACCAAAACTAACCATTCCAACATTCTAAAATTATTTTTTCTTAACTTTCTATTCCAGGGGTCGGCAACCTCTGGCACGCGGCTCGCCAGGGTAAGCACCCTGGCGGGCCGGGCCAGTTTATTTACCTGCCGCGTCGGCAGGTTCGGCCGATCGCGGNTGATTCGGGATGAAAACAGATCTCAAATACTGGAATTTCCTATGAGTTAGAAATTCAGATTTTTGACCAGCTCTACCGAACTGCAGTCTGTATAGAATAATAATAATAAAAAACATAATGTGTATTGTCTATTTTTTTAATTTGTGTGGTTCGTACGTTCAGAGAATAGCCAAGAGAATGATTAAATAATTGGAAAACATGGCTTATAGTGATAAACTCAAGGAGCTCAGTCCATTCAGTTAACAAAGAGAAGGCTAAGGGGTGAATTGATCACAGTCTTTGAGTACCTATATATGGGTAACAAATATTTGATTATGGGATCTTCAATCTAGCAGGCAAAGATCCGATTTTTAACAATGAGGATAATTAACTATTACAATAATTTACCTGGGGTTGTGGTAGATCCTTCATCACTGATTTGGGTGTTTTTTCTAACAGGTATGCTCTATTTCAAATAAGAATTAGTTCAGGGAATTGTGTGGCCTGTGATATGCAGGTCAGAGCAGATGATAACAATAGTCCTTTTTGGTCTTATAATCTGTGAATTTATGAATTTTCTTATCTGGTCTTTTCTCCCCACATCTCTGATTAAGGTCATATTGTGGCTGGTCTTGTGCACATGCACAAGGATGAGTTAGGAGAGAGAACAAGAAACTTTTCTACATTGTGGTAGTGGAATGCAGGCATCAGGCTCCCTAAATCCAGCAAAATGTCCATTGAATTTGGATGAAATATAATGCGCTGGCCCCATCTCCTGTCTTCACTTATGAGCTTTAGGTGAATATATAGCAAAGCGTGATTCTGTGATGTTGTGCGCACCCCCAACTTCTGTGTAAGTCAGGAGTACTCAGCATCTTGGAGGGTCAACCCCAAAGAGAGAATCTGGCCCTTTGTGATGAAAAAAATAATGTTTATCTTTTTTTCTCTCCTAGAATCCTGTTTAAGCAAGAACAGTGCTACATCTATCCCATGGCCTTTAAAAATTGATGAGTTAAAGAGAGGTACCAAGAAAAAAAAAGCTATTTTAATGTATTCTGCTGCCAGAACATGACAGTTTATGAGGCACCTGGGAAATATGCTGTATTGTACTTTGATATACATGCTGTGCATTCTTTGAATGTACCAAAAATAGCTAGGGAGCTCCAACTCATAAATGACAGTTTCTTAATTACCTCCAACTATTTTGCTAATGAAAATAAATAAATAAATAAATGAGTGTGGTTTCTTTAAGAGGAGATTTTGCCAATTTTCAACTCTATTTTAATTACTCTTCAGAAGATATGAGCTTTCAAAGGGATCTAATCAGCATGGGTTCTACAAAGGGAAATAATGTCTCACTAATCTGTTAGATTTCCTTGAACCTGTCAGTAAAGTTGTGGGAAAGGAGAACCCATTAACATAATTTAGACTTCCAAAAGAGCTTAGACCAGTCCCACAGAAGACACAACCAAAGGAGTTAAGTAGTCATGAAGTGAGAGGCAAAGTATTGTCATAGATCAAAAAACTGGCTAGGAGGCAGAAAGCAAAGAACAAGAATAAATGGTCAATTTTCATCATGTCAAAAGGTTAATAATGGGGAGCCTGGAGGTTCCATATTAGGTTTCATGTTGTTTAATATATTCATTAATGATCTCAAAGAGAGTGAGTAGTAAAGTAGGAAAAAATCACAAATGACAAAGTTACCGAAGTTAAACAAGTCCAGAGAAGACTGTGAGGAACTTCAGAAGGCCATAACCACGTTTGGTGAATGGGTAACATGATGGCAAAAGAAGTTCAGTGTAGAGGAATTAAAAGTATTACACATGGGGGAGGGGGGGGTATATTTAAAGTATCCAGACACCTTGTTGGGTTCTAAATTGTTATGATCAGCTCAGGAAAGGGATCTGTATATCATTGGGGAGGATTCATTGAAGACTGTGGCTCAATGTACATCTGAGCTAAGAAAACAAAAGCAAGATGTTAAAATGAATAAGGAATGGGATGAAGAATAAAATGGACGTTATTATAATGCTATTATATAAATCAGCGGTGCAGACTCATCTGAAATTATGTATGCAGCATAATTATATATCCTGTCTCAAAAAGGATACTGCAGATTTACAAGGGGTTCATACAAGGGTGATGAAAATTATTAGAGTCATGTAAACACTCTCATATGAAAATAGATTGAAAAGACTGGAATTGTTTACCTTAAAAAAGAGGAAAAATAAAAGGAAACATGATAGAAGAATATAAAGTAATAAATGACAAGCAGACATTTGGTGAAACAGATAAAAAAGCAATACTTTTTTTCAAGCACTCCATAATTAGATTGGGAAACTCATTGCCACAAAATGTTATAGAGGCCAAAAACTTTGCAAGATTCAAAAAGGGCATTTATATCGGTAACAAAAATGTTATAATAGCTAATGCTAACAAATTTTGAAAGGGATCTTAAACTTCATGATTCAAGAGTTAGAGATCAGCGTTAACTATTGGAGATTAGAGGAGGAGCCCTGCTATGGCAGATGGCAGTTTATCCCTCATCTGTCTACTGTGGGGGTTCTGGTCACTCTCAGAGATAGGATACTGGATGAGATGGGCCATTTGGTCTGATCCAATTTGACAATTTCTATGTTTCATAAAGCTGCTATCAACATAGGTATATGGGCACAATCCAAATAATTGCACAGTCTTGATGCTCTTTATCATGTGGGGTTGTTTTCAAATGTTTCTTTTTTTTTAAAAATTGAGAGATATTGCCCAGCCATTTTGTAGCCACCATTTCTGGGGATAAGCTTGCACCAAGCATAGTGCTCAAACTGAAAGAGCTAAAATTAACTACAGTTCATACTTATTCATACAGGATATGTAGCAAAGAATCCACCAGTCATGGGCAATACCATTAGTAGCCTTAAAAGAAAGATTCAAAGGAAGAATTTTCAAAAATGCCCAGGAGTGGCCTAAATCTGATCTCTAAAGGATTTTGACAACTGATAGAAATGGAAAAGAAACTCCCATTGACTTCCATGGGGGAAGAGTTAGGCCAACACTGAGCACTTCTAAAAATATCACCATCTAATGCATAAGACGTGTATAAATTCTCAGCACACAGGGTAAAATAGCTTCCTGCTATTCAAGTCCACATAACATAAGTTGGAGTTTCAGTTCAGGTGAGTTCCTCCAGCTAAGTAGCCTGCATAAACTCAAATGCCAATGGAATACTGGTATCTCTTTAGATATGAGTGAAACCTCTTTCCACATTTAGATGCAATGTCTATACCAAGCTCTTTGATTATTCATCAAGTTTTCTAGGTTTTGTTTGTGAATTTAGTGTGAGTGTCCAAAAGGCATTGTGTGAGTTTCCCCTCTAGTTTTGCCATATACAATTTCAGACATGCCAAATCCTTGCTTTTCTGGTTCTGCATCTCTCTCCCCTGACCTGACTAGCAATCATGCTGACAGTGGCATTTTAAGTCTTCAGCAACGTAATGACATTTGCTGTGCATTTAATAAAGGCAGGTGTTTTCAGAGTATCTGCAAATTTAGACATGCTTGAGAAATGTGCTTTGGGGCCCATACAGCCCATAGTAGCTACAGCGGTCGGGGAAGGCTGCAGTATAGTAACAGACTGGGAGTAAGTCAGCTGCCACCCACAGGCCCTGGGTACAGGAACAGGGTATGGGGATCAAGAAGTGTGTGTGTGGGGGGCACAAGCTGGAAGTGGGGGCTTAGTCAAAAGATCTATCTTCAGTTAAGCTTCAGATGTTAAATGTTCTCCTTTAGAATTACGTTGACAAAATAGTTGGGATATATTTATGGGAAGGGTTTACTTCAGGGTTTAGGATCCCTTATATAGGGGAAAAGTCAAGCTATTTCCAAAACTTTGAGTTCCTTAGTAGAGTTAGATCATATCATAAAGAAAAAGATTGCACAAAAATTAAAAGCTAATGGAGTAGCAGGACCGTTCAATCATTTACCTATAAAGAACCTGGAGGATCTCCCCTAGGCTTGGTCCCTAAGAAGGCCCCAGTGAGTATTACTTGCCTGTCATACCCCTGGGGCAGCTCAGTTAACAATGCAATAGACCCAGCCTTATGTTCTGTTGGCTTTTTCTCCGTTGATGAGGCTATGCTCATGGTCTGGTCTTGTGTCCCAGGGTTACCGATGGCAAAGTGTGATATCAAGTCTGCTTTTCAACTGCTGCTGGTGCACCCTTCTGACTTTAACCTTTTGGGTTTCTTTTTTAAGGGACAGTTTTATTTTGATAAATCTATGCCCATGGGATGTACAACATCCTGTTTGCCATTTGAAAAATTCAGTATGATGTTACACTGGGTAGTGTTGCAGGAAACTAGATTATGGCATGCAGTACACTATTTTGATGAGATGACTTGGTTTGCAGACAGGGCAAATTCACAGAAGTGTGCTAGCCTGATGAACACCTTCCAGGCACTGTGTGATAACTTGGAGATGCCTATAGTGGAGTCAAATATGGAAGGGCTTTTCACTATGCTGACCTACGTGGGGACTGAGGTAGACACATTGGAGGATAGATCTTGACTCCATCACGATAAGATTCAGGAGCTACTGGGTTTGATTACCAGGGGTTGAGTGAGCTGCAATCTGTTATTGGGCATCTTAACTTTTCCTGCTGGATGGTGGCCCTGAGGCAGGTATTTTGTACACAGCTTTCAGCTGCCACTTTGGCAATATGTAGGCCTCATCATTTCATAAGAGTTACCAAAGAGATTGAGGATTTGAGAGTGTGGGAACAGTTTCTGAGCCACTTTAATGTGGTGTCATTTTGGAGAGAGGATTGTAAACTAGAGGCTAATTTAGAAAGGTAACAGAAATGAAAGGTACTCATTTTATCTTCCACAGCTCCTCGACCTCACTCATACGGGGAAGATAACCTCACTAGTTAGGTGCCTATATTCATGTGAGTAGTTCTTAGAGATACTGGATATAAGCGCTTTGCTTGCCCTCTTCTGATGGTAGCAGCAATACTTGTGGACAAAATAGTAAGAGGTAATGCCTGATCCATGGGAGCAGGGGAGCTAAAGTTTGTTGTGTTACCATCAGAGTATGAAATGGGCTCAAAGGACTCCTCATGCAGCCCTCCTGCCTGGCACCCCTGTGAAGATAGAATTATATTAAATTGATCACCTGGTAAAACAGCACCTCTCGTTGCAAGTTCTTCATGCAACTGGTTGAAATTGTGACAACAAAAATGACACTGCTTTCTATGGAAAGAGTGCAGTCAGAGGTGATGTTAAAATTCTAATTTGCAGCATCTTATTAAACCCCCTCAACAAGCAGAAACACAAAGGAAGAATGTTCTAGGATCTCATATAGTTTCTACCCATCAGCAAGACTTCTTCTTTTCAGGCTAGAAGACAAAATAGCTAGGTCATAGCCTGCTGGCAATATTGTTCAAGCATTCATCAGAGTGGAGACCAAGCTTAAATCAGAGTTTTTTTTTCAGGAGAATCTCACCATTCTTCACATGAGCTGGTGTTATCCTATTTTAGAGGTAGGTTAAATATGACTCCCCAAAGGCCACAGAGCAAGTCAGTAGTAGAGTTGAGAGTGGAGGCCAACTTTCCTGATTCTTAGTCTCCGGCTCTAATCAAAAGTCTTGGTTCCCTTGGATCTGAATGAGAGTCTCTGGAGAGGCTAGGGAACACACAGCATGCACCAGACTGATCCTTATTAGAATATTGAGCAATTCCTCACCACAGATTTATTATACTGCAGTTAATTATTATTCCTCCAAAGAGTTTATTGGCAGTCTTCCCAAATTTGCACACAACACAAACACAAGGATGCATCAACAAATGCCTGAGCTATGTAGAAAAACAAAACAACCCCCCCCCCCCACCCTCCCACACACACATATTCAAGGTACAACGACCATTGACTAGGTGACTACAATACTCTGCCAGTTCTGTGTGTTCAATGTCAGAGAGGAAAAGATCAGCATAAGGAGGACAAGCTGGGCAACAGCACCCTGTAAATTTAATCCAATACTACTTTGAGCCAGAAACAGAGAGCGGATTTTTTCTTATTGTTTTAACTGTGCTGACCAATGGATTTGATTTAATTATTCAAGGGAAAACTGTGCATGAGCAGTTCCTGAAAGCACCAACCTCCCTGGGGTGAATGAAAACAGGAAACTTTTGTTTCTTTCAGCACACTTGTGACATTAATTTTACAAAGTTTCTAGTGCAAGTCACTTTTACTACTAAAATGGATCTAGAATGGTTTTCTTTTCTATTGATTTTATTTTCTCATGGCATGCTGCCATGTGCTGTTTTGTGTTAACTGCAGCAGATCAGCATTTTCTAGATGAGTCTCTGTAGTGTGTGAGTGTTTCTTTTTATTACTGTTATGGCTTGGGTAACTTCTTTTTTAACTGAATTTCTTATTATTTTCTTTGGACTAGGATACTTAGAAGCTCTAAACTTGATTCAATGTTAAATACTACCAAAAGAGTTTTTTTGTTTTTGTTTTTGTTTTTTGGCTGCAGTAGTTTATTTCTTAAAGATATTTCAATCATGTATTTTAATGTACTGACTTCTCTGTGTATGGTGGCTATAACAATCATATTTATATATATCTTGCAAAAAGAATTAGTGACTAAAAATTGAAGAACAGAAGTAGTGCAAGATGTGAATTCTGGCATAATATTGTGGCACATGTATCTCTCATGGAAAAGGATTAATTGGGAAGTGTCATTTCCAGAATATGATATCAATAAAATCATGCCCTAAAGAGCCAACAAAAGTGTGTTCTGATGATTTACTGATTTTAGTTTTTGCAGCATTGTTGTAGCCATTTTGGTCCCAGGATATTAGAAAGACAAGATGGGTGAGGTAATATCCTTTATTGGACACTTTTGAGCTTTCGAGTTACACAGAGCTCTTCAAAGAGCTCAGTGTAGCTTGAAAACTTGTCTCTCTCACCAACAAAAGTCAGTCCAAATAAAGGTATTAATTCACCCACCTTGTCTCTCTAATTTAATTTTGTGGGTTTTTTTGTTGATTATGTTCTCACTTGATATCTTGCTGTCAAAGCATTATGAGATTTTCTCAACTGCATGCAGTTCAGGGGAATGCCTGTGCCAGTACCCAATCCAAATACCTCTGCCAGGCTCTAGGGTAGATGTGCAAGGGCAGACATCCTCCCACAGACCATGAAGCCACTTCATTGAATTTACTCCCCATCAATGGATACTCCAAAAATAGGACACCCCGACAGCATATACCTATAGCTAGAATAAGTTTTGAAGTCAGCCCCATGGCTTGCCTATGCGCCAACTCCTCGAATCTGGTCCCCTGCCATAGGCAGTGGAATTGCACCAGTTTGTCTGTCACAAGAGCCATAGAACTCATTGAGGAAAGGACAGGATTTGTCCTTTATTAAACATACTCCACTTACACATTTTCACTTGAATCTGAAAACTGGTGTACAGTAGTATTAATACTCACATCGTTCCCCTCCTCATCCCCCACAAAATTATCGTTTTACACACAGATACCACCCTTAATCCAAAGATGTCAAAGCATTTATTCTTGCCACACTAAAAAAAATGTTGTTTTATGTTAATTGCCTACTACTACTATGTCAGTACTTTAGGAGTAGTTGCAGAGAATAAAAGCACAAAATACAGAATGAAGTTCTTAATTCTGCAGATACAGAAGTACAGTTAATAAATTAAAAGAAAGCTGGTGTTCATTATTGGTCTAAATACTACTTGCGAAAAATGTATTTGTAAATGCTTTGTTACAGTAGATCTATTAGTGACAGGATATTTCCCAAAATTTAGACTAGAAATAGTTTCTAAAGGTCTTATTCTGAAATCCTGACTCATGCTCAGTAGTGCTTACTCATGCAAATAGTGTGCCTGAACAAGGATGGATTCTGATGGCTCAACAAGGTGGTATTTTCATTTTTGTCTGCAGAATTTGGGGAGATTTGGACTGGGGGAAAATAAATCCCAAATTCCCCTCTCTGTTTTGATTCCAGTTCAGAATAAAAACCATGGGGGTATATTTTCAAATACAGGTCATTTTGCAGGCAAGTATCTTCTCCCTTATAGGATTTTGGAAGCAACAAAGGCATATTTTGAGGTTGTCTAGGGAGATTCTCTTCCCAGTTACACACAAAGTCCTATTTAGAACCAAGAATGTAACAGGTCATTAAATATCCCTTTAGCTAAACTCTGTTCCAGAGTACATAAAACTCACTCATATAAATTGGTCTGCAAGCATATTTATACAGATACTTTTTTACTCCTCTTTCAAAGGAAATGTTTGAAATGCATGGAACAATATATGTAAATGTCACAAAAATAATGTGGATCCTTATTTTAATTATATGAAACATTTCTGATCTGCAAGCCATTTTGCTGGCTTGGTTGTGCCCTTGCTGGTCAAGAAACTGAAGATGTAATTTACTATGGGGCTGTAGAGCAGCCTTCTTCCACCCTCTCACCTTGTTTCTCTGGTAAAAGTAGGCCCACCACTCAGTGCACCCTGTTGAAGTAGAATTGAGACTATTAGTATGCTACTGTGTTAGCAGATTTTGTACAAAAGAAAATTGTTGAAATGTACGTACCTGATAGATTTGAAATGTAAAACACTGGCTCTCTGATATCTTACCTCATGACTGTAAGTGCTCTTCACATTGAAAATTCGGGTAATTTTCTAGTTACTTGCCTAAATAATTTTGTCCAGTGATATAAAGCAGTGAGAGTTCAGTATTTTTCATCTTTAAGGTGTCTAATTTGGAAAATCTTACTACCATTCAAAATTAGGTCTGTCGATTAATCACAGTTAACTCACATGATTAACTCAAAAAAAATAATCACGATTAAAAAAATTAATTGAGATTAATCTCAGTTTTAAGTGCACTGTTAAAGAGTAGAATACTATTATATATTTTTGATATTTTTCTACCTTTTAAAGATATTGATTTCAATTACAACATAGACTACATAGTGTACAGTGATCACTTGATATTATTTTTATTACAAATATTTGCAGGTAAAAATGATAAAAGAAATAGTGTTTTTCAATTCACCTCATACAAGTACTATCGTGAGATTTCTTTATCGTGAAAGTGCAACTTACAAATGTAGATTTTTTTTGTTACATAACTGACCTCAAAAACAAAAGAATGTAAAATTGTAGAGCCTACAAATCCACTCAGTCCTACTTCTTGTTTAGCCATGGTATGAGAAACAAGTTTGTTTACATTTACAGAAGATAATGCTGCCCACTTCTTATTTACAATGTCACCTGAAAGTAAGAACAGGCATTCACATGGCACTTTTGTAGCCCGCATTGCAAGGTATTTACATGCCAGATATGCTAAACATTTGTATGCCCCTTCATGCTTCAGCCACCATTCCAGAGGACAGGCTTTCATGCTGATGATGCTCGTTAAAAAAGTGTTAATTAAATTAGTGACTGAACTCCTTGGGAGAGAATTGTATGTCTCCTGCTCTGTTTTACTCACATTCTGCCATGTATTTCATGTTTTAGCAGTCTCGGATGATGACCCAGCACATGTTTTTGCATTTTAAGAACACTTTCACAGCAGATTTGACAAAAAACAAAGAAGGTAACAATGGGAGATTTGTAAAGATAGCTATAGTACTCGAACAAAGGTTTAAGAATCTGAAGCACCTTCCAAAATCTGAGAGGGACGAGACGTGAAGCATGCTTTCAAAAGTCTTAAAAGAGCAACACTCTGATACGGAAACTACAGAACCCGAACCACCAAAAGAGAAAATCAATCTTCTTCAGGTGGCACCTGACTCAGACAATGAAAATGAACATGCGTCAGTCTGCACTGCTTTCAATTGTTAATAAGCTGAACCTATCATCAGCATGGATGCATGTCCCCTGGAATGGTGGTTGAAGCATGAAGGGACATATAAATCTTTAGCACATCTGGCACGTAACTATTTTAGGATGTCGGCTACAACAATGCCATGCAAACGACTGTCCTCACTTTCAGGTGACATTGTAAACAAGAACAAGACAGCCTTATCTCCTCACATGGAAACAAACTTGTCTGACTGAGCAATTGGCTGAACAAGAAGTAGGACTGAGTGGACTTGTAGGCTCAAAAGTTTTACATTATTTTGTTTTTGAATGCAGGGTTTTTTTGTACATAATTCCACGTTTATAAGTTAAATTTTCATGGTAAAGAGATTGCATTACAGTACTTGTATTAGGTTAATTGAAAAATACTATTTCTTTTGATTTTTACTGTGCAAATATTTGTAATAAAAATAAATATAAATTGAGCACTGTACACTTTGTAGTCTGTGTTGTAATTGAAATCAATATATTTGAAAATTTAGAAAACATCCAAACTATTTAAATAAATGGCATTCTCTTATTAACAGTGTGATTAATTGTGTGATTAATCATGATTAATTTCATTAATTATTGTATTATTTATTAACAATTGTATTATTATTTTTAAATATTTGACAGCCCTATTTAAAATATAAACATTTGCATAGATACCTTAATTTATTCCAAGCAAGCTTTCAAATTCCTGTGAATGTTTTTGTCAGAACATTGTGTATTTTATCACATTGTATCCCAATTTGTTTTTAATTGGTACTCAGGCTCCAGATTTTTGGGTCCCTCCAATTAAAAACTGTAAAACCAAGTGCATATGAATAAGTACCAATCTTCCTTTAACTATTCATTTCCTTACTTTTAAATGCTTGTGTATGTTTTTGTTTTATTCAGAGTAGGATCATTGTTTAAATTAACATATTTGGATTCTTGTTTACCATACCATCTAATTCAGATGATACTAAATATTGTCAATTTTATTAAGTCTGAGATCTGTCACTGATATATTGCAGGGCACAGTGTCACAGAAGAATACTATAAGCACATCATCTAACCAAGCCCAAAGAGCTATAATTTTTATAGTACAAAAGCTATCATCATTCTTAACAGGGTACAAACTAATATGACTGCAACTCTATATAATTCCATGCAACTCTAACCACATATATGGTTTCTCTGGATTTCAGAAGACATTCTTTAATTCTTTACTGCTATCTGCAAGCTACAGTTCATGCTTATTAGAAAATGTGAACTATCATGAGCAAACCACCCTCCCAATAGAACCTGACATAGGTGGTCATAGAGCTGAACAACTGACAATAAGTATGAGTCAACATATAAAAAGTTAACAGTTTTATAACCTCTGATTAAGACATTTATTCCCAAGGAGCCTGACTCAGTGAGAGACTGATCGGTAAATAACTCACATGATCAGAACCAAAGATACAAAAAAAATCCATTTAAAAAAAATTCATATGCATCATATTGATCTCCTTAATTCACATGACCTTACAACCTATTGAACCTTAATTATTAAAGCTGGTTGTGAATTTTTTGACAAAAAACATGTTTCACTGGAAAATGATAGTTCATCGAAATCTAAACTTTTTGCAGAAACGTATTTGTTTCAATGAAAGTAGTTTCATGTCCCTGCACTGAATCTAAATCTCTCAGGTTGGTCCAGCATACTATCCCTCTCCACTTCCCTCTTCAAAGTGATATGAATGGACTCAGATTATCCAGACGCAAAAGGGAGGGGGAAGTTGAATTTTTGAGCTATTCATGGGACAGGAGAACCATTTCCCTTCCAACTCTATTTATTAGAAAGAATGAATATCTTAATAGAGCATAGCAAGTTATGTATAACATGCCTTGAAAATTAAATAGCAAAACAAACAGAATATTGCTGATCAGAGAAGAAGGTTTATTAACGCAAGTTATGGACTGCTAATTAAACAGTATAGCAAGAACCATGTAAAAACAACTGAAATTTCCCTAGTTTATAAAATGTATTAAGTGATCCCATTAAATGCTAATACAAAGTGTTAACATCAGCTATTAATACTCTAGTTCAGTAGCATATATAGTAAGTACTGAGGCATTCCAGCTGAATCAAGAGCAATGTTAAAAGCCCAGCAATGTTAGTAGAGCTTCAATAATTAAAGTTGTGCTTTTGACAGTTTTAGTTCACACATTATTTTAATGCTTAACATTAGTACAAGTGAAAAATAAAGATGGGAACAAGGAAAAGCCCCTAGAAATGTAAGTTTGTGTGTTCCAATCACTAAATCCTTCCTTCTCATCTCCTCAAAAAAAGAAAAAAAAAAACTCATCTTTATTTGAGGAGTCACATTTTGTTCTGCTTCATTCAGGCATCCATTGCAAGGGGTTATTTAATGCTGAAATGAAGTACAACAAACTATTCTATTTCACAACCGAGTACCTTTATGCACATGCTCTAGTTAGTATAACCCTCCAGTCCCATCTGACAATGACAATACTTTTTCTGTTACGCTTTTTTGTAACATGGAACACTGATTTCATGGAATTGGGTGTTTATTTCAAACTGTTGAATTATATATGCTATTTTGAACTCATATTGTTTTTGATAGAAAACTTTGAGATAGTTGCCTGCAAGCATATAAGACCAGATTTACCAAGGCTATGACATTTCTTACATAACACATTTTTATTGGGGGACACAAACTCAGTCACATGGCAAAATCTTTCCTTTCTCCAAGTTATATTTGTACATTCACACTCAGTGCTTCTCAGTGTGTGGGAAATGCATCATCTTTACCACAGCATTATATTGGGATATTGCAAATAATGTTGCTTTGGTCCAAGTTAACCAGAAACAATTGCTATGAGAAAAGAATATTGATAATGCCCTACCCATTTTGTCAGTGTGCAGTGCACAGTTTATATAACCAGTTGTTTTTTTAGAGAACGGTGGTAGAATAAGCTTTACACTTGCCTAGAATCTTTCATCCAATTTTCTCTAAAAAGCTTTACTAAAGTAAATATTACCAATAGGGAAATTGAGGCATAGAGGCCCTAAGGGTCCAGTTGTCTTTTGTAGTCAGTTACACCTATGCAAGGTGAGTACAAATTGGAATGGTAGCATTTTATGATCACTTTGTTCTGGTGTAAATTATTACACAAGTTTAGTTCAAGACAATGGAAAACTAGGCAAAATCACATAGCAAATCAGTAAGAGTGGGAGAGGGACTCGAGGCATCCTAGAGTCTTAGACATTTTGGCTAATGTTATCTCTTGAACCATATTTAAAAGGAGTTTAAACACAGTTTCCCACCCTGGGTAAAATCCCAATGCAGTTGGGTCTCATAATTAAAAGCCAGGCCCTCATTGAGTGGTTGGATCCAATAACCATACTTTAAGTCTCTGTATGGAGATGAAGGAGACCTCTGCAACATCGGTTATGTACATCTTTCCTAAAAGGCAGACAAGACTACTCTTATCCCTCCATCTACCTCCCTGCATACAGAATCCTTTACATTGTCTGATGTCTGTCTAAATCTCATTTTTACCTTGATTTGCTTTCAGAACTTCATTGATCCCTGAAGCCAAGAGGAGACACAAAAGGTGGAGAAAGTCAGAGGATATAGGTACACACTCTCCCATCTAAAGGATGTTTCCCCACTGTGGAGCTGACACTCCAGAGTGACAGATCAAGCTCTCTCCGTTTTTCCACTTCTATGTATTTGGAATACTGTTTATACATATTTAAATATAGATCTCACCTTTTTGTAATCCCACCGTAGAAGAGCCCAGTGAACACATGACACCATAAATATAAGGTTTTGTATAAGTCCCATTTAATAAAGTGCCTTATGGAGAGTTAGAGTAGTATAAAGCTGTATTGGTTTCTTTATGGTAGAGAATTTGTAAGAGTGTTGAAGCTATTACAGGGGGAAATATTCGCTTAACTATAAAGGCCTGTGAAAATATTCATAATCACACTACTGTGAATTTATGACTGTATTTATATATTTGTACTTCATTTTTCATTTGATATTCCCCATTGTAAGGACATACTAAAATCTGCTGAGATGAGAGTTTTCTAGAATAGGGGTTCCCAAACTTGGTTCGTGGCTTGTTCAGGGTAAGTTCCTGGCGGGCCATGAGATGCTTTGTTTACCTGAGCATCCACAGGTACGGCCACTCGCAGCTCCCCGTGGCCGCGGTTCACCATTCCCGGCCAATGGGAGCTGCAGGAAGTGGTGGCCCGCCCGCGCCTCTTCCCGTAGATCCCATTGGCGGGGAATGGCAAACCACATCTTGCGGCCCGCCAGGGGCTTACCCTGAACAAGCCATGAACCAAGTCTGGGAACCCCTGTTCTAGAAGTATTAAGGAAAACTAACCTAGGGCAGTGGCATAACACTGGGCTATCTAGCATCCCTACTAAAAGTTAAGGTTTTCAAAATCTTGGGTGTTTTTTTGATATTCATAGCCAAATTTCCTATCAGTCATGTTCCACATTGGGGTACTTTTTTCTTAGCTATTAGTTTTATCAAGGCCAAGGAAACCTTTGAAAGGCTCTTCCATATTAGTATGCTGATTCTGATACCTGCAAAAGGTATCTATCAATAGGAGTTAATTAGACCCTGGTTTGCATCCAGTGTAACTCCATAGTGTTCATTGGGTTGAATGGGATGTATGTCAGCAAATTTCAACCTTTACACTATGCATTGGAGACTGTACTCATATACGTTACAAATGGAGGAAAAGCTCTTGCAAGCTAGCGATAATCTATTAGCTAATACCATCATAGTAAACTTAGTTAACCACAAATAACTATCACAAATATTTTTCAGTCAACATTTTATCTTACTATTTTGTCATATGTGATCCCAAACTCATCACAGCTCCTGTAATGTCCACAGTATGGGCAGCTTTTTTTTTTTTATTTGAACAATTGAAAACTCATCTTCTAGCCCTCTCTCCCAGTAATTATCTCTTCTTCCCTTGGAATTATTTCTGGGAGTGATGGCAGAGAATAGATAAGCGGCCTATAAACTTTCATTATATTGTGTGTCTTTGAGACCTAGACAAATGGCTTTCTATACTCTTCACGGGACCTTTAAAGGGTGCAAGGTGAACTCTTCCTGCCCCTTGCTGTTCCAAGAATAGGGGGAAAGCAGCACTTACAATGTTCCCTGGCCCATAGCCCTTCAAAGAGTGTTCTGTAAAGGTGGAAAAGCACCCAACCTCCTCCTCCTGCAACAGGCTTGGAAAAGCTCTCAACTATCATTGCGGCTATTTCTTGGTTTCTAGGCCTGAGACGTGCACCTCCCCTAGTATTCTCTAGTGCTTGAGGAATTGATAGAGAAAACCACATATATTCCTTGCCAAGCAGACAGAGACCCATGTATACAATGACAACAGCAGGGGAAGGCCTCTACTTGCTTGCTACTGCAGGAAAGGGTGTCCCTAAGAGAATTTTTGTGGATTGTGATAAGTAGTGATTACCAGGCTGTCTACTGAAGAAGCAAGACAGGGGTATTGGCCAACAGTTTTTCCATGAAAATCCTGAGAAATGTTGAGTGGCCATCTACTTCCCTGATAATACAGTGAATGTGGGGCAGGAAAGATTTCTCTCATACTATCCCTACCAATGTTTCTAAAGTTGAAAGTGTGGTTCATACTAGTCTGTCATGAAGTTTAGAATTCTAACTTGAAATGGTTTCAGGGAGTATAGTCCTGTGAAAGCCACACAAAGTGAAATGAACAAATTTTGCACTGCTCTTTCAGTATGTTCATAGAGGCTTCAGATAATCTTTAATGTGAACAGCGTTTTCTTTCCTTTTCCTTTTCATTTCACTGCTTTTCTTTATAGCTGACACATAGATGCCTATGTTCCTCCAACTAAGTAACATAAATAAATAAATAAATAAATAAATAAAAATAACAAAGAGTGCTTTGTTTAGAATCTTTCATAAAAACTGTATTTCAAAATACATTGCAGAGTTAAACAATAGTGCTACAAACATCAAATAAAAATAATAGCAGAGAGAGACATTAAGAATGTTGCACAGAGACATATGTTTGCAGATTTAAAAATGTCTGGAGAGTTGACACAGCAGAGAGACAGAGGAGGGCTGTTTCAGGTAGTTATAGCTGCCAGGGAGAAGGTGCATGCACCGATTACTAATAGTACAGTAGATATTCATTAGTAGCCCTTCTGCTATGTTGCTCCTAAGCGACTGTTGCTGTCATGAGGAGTGTCATCTGACCAAAAGCAGCCTGCTTTTTCTGATACATAAAACAGCTACAGTACATGCTAACCATCTATTACTGTAACAATGCAATGTATGTTTATTATAGCTACAGTATTACATTAGTATACCTACTGTACATTTTAAATATGTGCTCTGTTCTTCATTTGTAGCCCACTACCATATTGTATGAAGAAAATGGAATTATTTGAGTTAAGGTTATAAAGTATCAAGTTTTAGTTTTATGTTTAAGAACAATCAAACCTCAAACCTGACAACAAACACAACCTCTTGCTCTTACTTGTAAAAATTTTTTGAACTTGCACTTAACAGTAATATTTTGTACGATCTGTAGGTCACCCTGGATAAGGGTGTCTGCTAAGCAAATAATAATACTTTAATTTAGGTTATTACTCTATTATTATTCCACATCAAAGTGTATTCTATATATACAGTGGGTATCAACTTGTAAATTAATTAAGAATAGATAAACTCACTCATTTCAGGTGAAAGAATGCTGTTAATTTCCTCTGCTTCTTCTCAGTCACAATTTTTTTTTTTTTTTAAGATGGGATTCAACGTACTAGAGAGACTGTAGACCAGTGGTTCTCAAAGCCGGTCCGCTGCTTGTTCACGGAAAGCCCCTGGAGGGCAGGGCTGGTTTGTTTACCTGCCGCGTCCGCAGGTTCAGCTGATCGCAGCTCCAGGCCAATGGGGGCTGCGGGAAGGGCGGCCAGCAGATCCCTTGGCCCGCGCCACTTCCCGTAGCTCCCATTGGCCTGGAGCGGCAAACTGCGGCCAGTGGGAGCCACAATCGGCCGAACCTGCGGACGCGGCAGGTAAACAAACCGGCCCGGCCCTCCAGGGGCTTTCCGTGAACAAGCGGCGGACCGACTTTGAGAACCACTGCTGTAGACCCTGTCACCAAGTCCCTCTAGCTATGAAAAGTGCCAAAGTGTGTGCAAAGCCTTCGGAGTCTGTCAGAGGTGGAACTTCATCAAAATCATCCTCCCACTCCTTGATTATCTTCTTGATTATATGTTTCATCAACACAAGCTTGTTTCTCTGGCCTTGCAGCAGCTGCAGTGCTCAGTAATTCCTCATTAGTTAGCTCGCTGAATGTGAGCAAATCCTCATTAACAACCACAGCAGCTACTGGGCCCTTTTTTCTTTTTTTTTCATGTTGACTGGAAGTGTAACATCGCTCAGGAGGCGTCAAACTCTTCAATATCCTCGTTCTGCACACCTTCCAATGGCAAATTTCCCTTCCCTGAAACAGTTGGAAATTGTCAGCTTTATATCTTGCCATGCCTCAGCAACAAGATGAACACAATCTAGCAAATTTATAGTTTTTAGGACTGTCTGAACATCTTATTTGTGGTGTGCATCAAAAGCAACAATAATCTGGTTTGCAATTTTTGATTGGTAATGTCCCTTCACAAGCTGCGTGGAAACTTTTTAAGACACCGTAATAGAGGCTCAACTTAAACGTATACCCCAAATTAAAAAAAACTTAGTAAGAGAACCAAAAAAGAGCCACCGTGGCTAAACAACAAAGTAAAAGAAGCAGTGAGAAGCAAAAAGGCATCCTTTAAAAAGTGGAAGTTAAATCCTAGTGAGGAAAATAGAAATGACCATAAACACTGGCAAATGAAGTGTAAACATACAATTAGGAAGGCCAAAAAAGAATTTGTGGAACAGTTAGCCAAATAATCAAAAAGTAATAGCAATTTTTTTTTAAGTACATCAGAAGCAGGAAGCCTGCTAAACAACCAGTGAAGCCACTGGATGATCGAGGTGCTAAAGGAGCACTCAAGGATGATAAGGCCATTGTGGAGAAACTAAATGAATTTTTTGCATCGGTCTTCACGGCTGAGGATGCGAGGGAGATTCCCAAACCTGAGCCATACTTTTTAGGTGACAGATCTGAGTTACTTTCCCAGATTGAGGTATCATTAGAGGAGGTTTTCAAACAAACTGATAAATTAAACAACAATACATCACCAGGTTCAGATGGTATTCAACCAAGAGTTCTGAAGGAACTCAAGTGTGAAATTGCAGAACTACTAACTGTAGTCTGTAACCTATCATTTAAATCAGCTTCTGCACCAGATGACTGGAGGATAACTAATGTGACTCCAATTTTTAAAAAGGACTCCAGAGGTGATCTTGGCAATTACAGGTCAGTAAACCTGACTTCAGTACCTGGCAAACTGGTTGAAATTATAATAAAGAACAATATTGTCAGACATATAGATGAACATAATTTGTTGAGAAAGAGTCAACATGGTTTTAGTAAAGGGAAATCATGCTTCACCATTCTACTAGAATTTTTTGAGGGGGTCAACAAGCATCTGGACCAAGGGAATCCAGTGTACATAGATTTTCCGAAAGCCCTCACCAAAGGTCCCTCACCAAAGGCTCTTACCCAAAGTAAGCTGCCACGGGATCAGAGGGAAGGTGCTCTCATGGATTGGTAACTGGTTAAAAGATAGGAATCAAAGGGTAGGTATAAATGGTCAGTTTTCAGAATGGAGAGAGGTAAATAGTGGTGTCCCCCAGGGGTCTCTTCAGGGACCAGTCCTATTCAACATATTCATAAATGATCTGGAAAAAGGGGTAAACACTGAGGTGGCAAAATTTGTAAATGATACAAAATTACTAAAGATAGTTAAGTCCCAGTCAGACTGCGAAGAGCTACAAAAGGATCTCTCAAAACTTGGTGACTGAGCAACAAAATGGCAGATTAAATTTAATGTTGATAAATGCAAAGTAATGCACATTCGAAAGCATAATCCCAACTATACATATAAAATGATGGAGTCTAATTAGTTGTTACCGCTCAAGAAAGAGATCTTAGAGTCATTGTGGATAGTTCTCTGAAAACATCCACTCAATGTGCAGTAGCAGTCAAAAAAGCGAACAGAATGCTGGGAATAATTAAGAAAGGGATAGATAATAGGACAGAAAATATCATGTTGCCGCTATATAAAACCATGGTACGCCCACATCTTGAATATTGTGTGCAGATGTGGTCACCCCATCTCAAAAAAGATATATTGGCATTGGAAAACGTTCAAAAAAGGGCAACAAAAATTATTAGGGGTATGGAATGGCTTCCGTATGAGGAGAGATTAATAAGACTGGGACTTTTCAGCTTGGAAAAGAGACAGCTAAGGTGAGATATGATTGAGGTCTATAAAATCATGACTGGTGTAGAGAAAGTAGATAAGGAAGTGTTATTTACTACTTCTCATAACACAAGAACTAGGGGTCACCAAATGAAATTAATAGGCAACAGGTTTAAAACAAATAAAAGGAAGCATTTCTTCACACTATGCATAGTCAACCTGTGGAACTCCTTGCTAGAGGATTTTGTGAAGACCAAGACCATAACAAAAAAGAACTAGATAAATTCATGGAGGATAGGTCCATCAATGGCTATTAGCCAGGATGGGCAGGAATTGTGTCCCTAGCCTCTGTTTTCCAGAAGCTGGGAATGAGTGACAGGGGATGGAGCACTTGATGATTGTTCTGTTCATTCCCTCTGGGGCACCTGGCACTGGCCACTGTCGGAAGACAGGATACTGGGCTAGATGGACTTTTGGTCTGACCCAGTATGGTCGTTCTTATGTTCTTATGTTCACGTTCTTAATCATACCTTGATCCATATGTTGAATCAAAGATATAGGGCTAGGGGTAAGAATTCAAGCTGAATATTCATGATAACCAATCTTTGGGGGTGAAGGGAGGAAGTAGTTTTACAGTAAGAGGCATTTCTTACAGCTCTACAAATCAAACAGACAATCCCACTTTTTGAATCCATTGATGAAAATCTCACCTGTCATCCAGGCATTCGCTGAACTGACATAATTGAGGAATAGTTTACTGAAATTCTTTGGAAAGCATGTGGCTCATATTGACTTCCCAATCACGAACAGCAGACATTTGTCGGTACCATCCATGTTGACACAGATGATCACAGTTACCCTCTCCTTTTAGCTTTTTGTTTTTTTGACTTGTCCTCGGTCATAGAGCCCTTTCAGATAAAGTCCTGTTTTGTCAGCATTGTAGATGTCAGCCAAGGAAAACTTTTCATGAATGTGAGGAATTTTTTTGCACTGCTACAGCCAGGGCCGTCCCTAGGGAAGGTGCAGGGCCCGGGCGGAAGTGATGGATTTGTCTCTTACGGGACCGACCATGCCAGCCAATCGCACCGGCCCTCGGGGCCCCCCAAAGAACAGGGCCCAGAGCGGTCACCTCAATTCACCCTACCCAAGGGATGGCTCTGGCTACTGCTCAGCTGCAGGTTTATCTCCCGGCTATTTTTTGCCATGTTCTTTTTTGTAAGAGACATTGAAGCATTTCTTCCATCTTGTAAACCAACCATCACTTGCCTTAAAATCATTCGATCCAAGTGAAGCAGCAAGCTGAAGAGCTTTTTCCTTGATTTCAGGTCCAGCAAGCAGTGCTCCCTGCGCCCTCTTCTCCTTGAACCAGATAAAGAGAGCCTGGTAGACATCAGGGTACTTTTCCTTCATGTCCGTGCTCACGACAACTATTCGACTGTCCGTCTTCATACTTAGACGAAAGCTTATCCTTTTGCTTCCACATTCTGCATACAGCTGAACTGTGCAACTCCCACTTGACTGTGATTTGGTTTTGAGTAGCTCCCAGGAGCTTGACAGTCTGGAGTAATCTGTACTTTTTCTTTCAGTCAGAGACTTCTTGGCATTTTGTCTGTTTTTGCTACATAAAATTATGCAAATAAGCCAAGGATGTGACATCACAATGGGCAGCAATCGATCCAGTGGGAGCTGATTTATTGTGTCTAGTATAGAAGCACAATGAGAAGCACAAGGGGAATCAATGGGAGAGCATCTCCCGTCGACACACCACAGTGAAGACACCACAGTAAGTAGATCTAAGTACGTAGACTTCAGCTAGGTTATTCACTTAGCTGAAGTTGTGTAACTTAGATCAGTAACACACCCCCATAGTGTAGACCATCCCTTAGAGATGGGAATTGAATCCAGAGCTCCTGAGACCCAGGCCAGTGCCTTAACCACCAGACTATCCTTCTTGTCTGCTACTCTTACACTACATTTTCCACTAGGTCAGCACTGGGGAACCTTGACAGGGAGAATTTCAGGGAAAAACTTGAACTACTTCTGCCTGTGTGTGTGTGTGTGTGTGTGTGTGTGTGTGTGTGTGTGTGTGTGTGTGTGTGTAGTCTTCAAGGCTTTAATTGTGATACTCTTTATGAGAATTCAATTAATAATAAAAATAAGATGGTGAATATTAATAGGGGCTCAGTCCTGTAAGCAATTCTATACATTAATAATTTTAGTCATAGTATTATTATTTTTCATATGCCTAAATATCTGCGGGTTTGGGTCTCAAATTAGTAAGGTGGTAGCACGAGCAAAAGACCAATAATTGTTCAGGCAGTTGCTGTGTAAATTATCCAGCACATCCTGTTAAATTACTCCTTTCTTGGCCTACAAAACCTTTTATAGTCCAGGGCTTCTCTGAACAAAGACTACCAATCATACCAAATTGTGTGGTAGCTTTGTGAGGAGGGCAGATATCTAGCCGAGATTAGATTCAGACCACACACCTCATTTCACTTGTGGCTGCAGCCAGATTTAATCCCGGGGTTTAAAAAGTAATGTATTATTCTATTCCCTTCATTCAGCCCCATCTTTGGTCAGTAATTGTACCTTGTTAGCAAAATGGCATGCAAAAAAAATATTCACTTGATCTGAACCACATATTTGTCAGTATTAACGTACTAAAATGTGTTTTTGAATGGATAGGTTAGAGATCCATAGTATGAAAGAAGAATAATGTTAAATGTTATAGTCCTCTGCAAGGTGTATTAATGTGGGATCAATAATTCTGTTAACTAAAGTTATTTTACTATGGAATAATATTTTAAATAGAGCAAATTTTAGATACAGTCTATTAAAAGACCAAGGTGATATTGCTTACAAGGATATTGCATCTGTCATGGAGCTTTTTTTGCACTGTTTATAAAGGAAACTGAACATTCTTTTTAATCTTATTGTCTCTGTTTCCAGTGCAAACCCAGTAACCTCTTCCATCTGCTTTGAGACTGATTATACATATGTTTATGTGGAATAGAATTTGCTTTCAAATACCTTTACAACTTATCATGTGGAATATCTACCTGAATATATGTAAGCAGCAATGAGTCAGTCATAAAAGCTACAGTTTAAAGGGGTCTCCACCAAACCTCAGAAACTATGCCTATAGTTTTTGGCAATTTCTGTTAGCTGTAAGATAAGCTTAACCCCAAATCTGCACATGCTAATGCAGTTTGCATGCACATATCTGAATGTTGAATGCTCAAAAACAGGTGACAATGTGCTCTAAATATTTCCAAATCCATTCCCACTTCAGAGAAAATATGGGTTTCTAAATATGTTGTGTCTTTTTGTTTTTTAGACAAACTTAATAAGAAGGAACTACATGGACATAATGGGGTCCAAATAACTGTGTTTATTAACTGTATGCAACATGCAGGGCCTATTATAGAGAATGTGTTGTTTAATTGTTTATATGTAGAGACAGAACATGGTGACTAGGTACAAAAGTGGAGAAATTCCTATGGATTTGTTTAACTATGTTGTGTATTTCTATGCTGATTTGTGTATAATTGTTTTCAATTTATGTGAAAAAATGCAATAGGCCAGATTCTGTACAGGTCCTTTGTAATTTTAAAGGTAAACTTAATGGGAAGAATTCATATATATTATGATATTGAAGAAAAGAAGCAAAAATATAAAAGAAAGAACTTATCTTATTGGAAATATTATGTACCAGATAAGGCTCGGTCATGAAGCACTTTATTTCAATTTCCATAGAGGAAAAAGTTGAATTTCTTGACTGCAATAGTCTGTTAGGCAGAAGTTTAAAACTTCTTTCTTTAATATTAAAGGATCCCTTTCCCCCAGTCCCAAAAAGATAAGAAATGCTTCTACTCCTTTAAGCAACTGATTTATTTCTCTTTCATTCAATATATATGTTTATGGTGCTTTACAATGCAGATAAAAACAGTTTTCACAGCTTGAAGAGACACAAACATTATTCTGAATATTTTTATTTTTAAATTAAATTGCTTTGTCTCAACATAACTCTCTCTCACACATATCTCCCCTTCCACTTCCCATGATGAACTTTCAAACCAGAACCAACCAACCAACCAACCAAACAAACAAAAAAACACCAAACTGTTTCTAGTGCTATCTAATCTGCAACTTTGGCCATTTCTGTATCTCTCTGCCAATCTGTGTCATGGTCATGTCATGGAAAATTCATCATTATTGATCTAGTCCCATACTCAACATGCTTTAGAGGTACTCAAGAAAACAATGTCCATGTCCTGCAGAACTTATCTTGGGTCACTATGACAGTCTGTACCCTTGTATTCATGCATTACACATTATTGTTATACCCTTTATACACAGTATACCTTGTGAGGTATCATTTGAAAACTAATAACTCGCTAGTCAATATTATCCTGATAAAATATGTGTGGCAAGATTGTATGTAAAGTTATAAGATTCCACTGTAAGGTGTTGCTAAGACATATTCCAAGTGTGGGGAGTATCCAAACCAATTCCGTAGAGATAAAAGACAAGCTTATGCCTTAGCTGGGTGTAAACAGGCCAAATGGACCATCATCTGCTTAATTGGCTATTCATTGATAGGAAAAGGGACATGGGCAAAAAATCTACATGTTAAAAAAATGGGGGGTTCCCATCCAAACAGACTTTTGATCCTCAGCTAGAGATGCTTCTCGAAGAAGGGAAAGATCTATAAGAGGGATGCCCCAAATGATCCCTCCCTTTCTTTCTGCCTATGGTATCCATGACACCTGAAGAACATAGGAACCAGCACTGGACCAAGAGAGGGATCTTGACTGAAAAAGGTTCAGCCAGTAGGACTGCTGAAACAGGTGGTGAGAGAGACATTTGCTTTGAATTCTCTCTAGTTTGTTAAATGAACTTTATTTTCTTGTAACCAATTCAGACTTTTATGCCTGTGTAGCGGGGTGAACACCCGCTCCAGCCCGGAAGGGGTTGGAAAAGCCCTGCAGAGGGTTGGGGCTGGGCAAGGGAGTAAGTGGCTGCAGCTGGGGCCACACCCAAAACTAAGCAACTGGGCCTTATAAGAAGGCCAGGGAAGCCAGAGGGAGCAGTCTCTCTCTGACTGGAGAGGGAGACAGGCCTGGCTGCTTGGGAACTCACCCAGGGGACCTAGAGGAAGGCAGGGCTGGGGAAAGGCCTTAGGAGCTGGGAAGCCCTAGGCCAGCAACTCCCCAGCCTGCAGGACCTAGTTCTAGGCCCACCTAGGTATTGGGCTTGCAGTGGGGCAGCCAGAGGGTGGGTAAAGGCAGCCAGTCCAAACCCCTTGTTGCCTGTGATGATCGGCTGATAGACTGCTGTCTGCCCCAGGGCATGGGGGTTAAACAGAGACTGGTAGTAGCCATGACTGAGGTGATGTGGGGATAGGGGGTGAGGGGGTTCTCCTGAGGTGGGGAAACCCAGTAAGACTGTGGGGTACTGTAGGAGGCAGAACCCTGAGACAAGGGCACCGGGGGTCCTGGGAGGGACCCGGGGGCCAATGGTAAGCGGACCGCTGGCCTGCAGAGGGCGCTCCTGGGTCGAAGAGCTAATTCCTGAGGATGACCAGCAGGAGGCGCGCATGGGTGACTGTCCGCATTGCTACAGCCTCATTACTTGTATTCACTTAAAGTCTCTTTGTCGTTAATAAACTTGTTTTATTGCTTTATCTAAACCAGTGTGTTTGGATTGAAGTGTTTGAGAAACTCCATTTAGGATAACAGAATTTGTGCATATCATTTTCTATTAATAAAATGACAGACTTTATATGAGTTTGTATTGTCCCAGAGAGCTGCGCAGTAGAACATGTACATTTCTGGGGAAAGTCTGAGACTGGGAGTTTGCTGATGTTGCTCTGCAGTGTAATTCAAGAGTGGTTGGCTATAGCACTCATAGAATATAGCTGGGAGTGATTTATATGCTAGAGGCTGTGTGTGAGCAGGCCAAGAGTGGTTGTTCTCACAGTGAAGCAGTGTAAAAAGTACCCCAGGTTAGAGAACTGAGGTGACACAACTGTTCAACAGTCCAGATTGTATCCTGGGTAAGTTACAGATCCTGCATGAGTTCTTCCACTGCAGTTTGGGGCTAATTTCATTAATAGACAAAAGTTGCTGGACCGGACCCTAAATTAAACAGACAAAGCAATGATTGATGATAATAGACTCCCACTTCCACCACAGCCGAGGTGGGATAAGGATATATAGTGAATCAAGCAAGGGACTGTTTGTGGAAATTTTTGTTTTGCAATGCAAACCAAATTATATATAGTGTTGCATATGCCAGTATTTCTTTACCTTTTTTATTTCCATTTATTATCTCTTTTAACTAAATAGAAATTACAGCAGGCAGTGTTGCAATAGAGAGATTAGTGATGGAAAATAACTCAAAGAAATGAGTTTTGAGGGGGATTTGAAGGAAGAAAGCATGCAGTCAATTTCACAAGAAGAGGGAGGCTGGTCCAGGAACAGAAGGTAGCAATGAACATAGGCTTAAATT
Organism: Platysternon megacephalum; assembly: GCA_003942145.1. Taxonomy (NCBI): domain Eukaryota; kingdom Metazoa; phylum Chordata; order Testudines; family Platysternidae; genus Platysternon; species Platysternon megacephalum. Next base: position 16,647,730 of record QXTE01000010.1, read on the forward strand.
TAAGTCTAGATCATCTGTCTGCCAGAGAAATCAAAGAGAAACAACCACATGCACTCTATGTAAATGAGGTTCCCCCCACTAAGACATAAATGGTAATATTTGTGTAGCACTGCTATTTTCCACGTGTCACTACGGAATATAACTAAAAGGTGGCAGTTCTATACCCACTACACATTTTCTCCACATTAAATAGTTAAATAATGTAATCTTATAAACCGGGGATCGGCAACCTTGGCATGCGTCCCGCCAGCGTAAGCACCCTGGCAGGCCGGGCCCGTTTGTTTACCTGCCGCATCCGCAGGTTCGGCCGATCGTGGCTCCCAGTGGCCTCAGTTCGCCGCTCCAGGCCAATAGGGAAGCAGCCCGGTGGGAAGCGGCGGCCAGCACATCCCTCGGCCTGCGCCGCTTCCCACAGCCCCCACACTGGGACTGTGAACCGCGGCCAGTAGGAGCAGCGATCGGCCGAACCTGCGGACCTGGCAAGTAAACAAACCGGCCCAGCCCGCCAGATTGCTGAACCCTGTTATAAACTGTCATATAATTAATTGATTTTTAAATTAATAATTATAAATATAAATTTTAAATATTTAAAATCACTGAGAAAAATAGAGTTTACTTGATACATTTTCATTGTGCATCAGTAATAACAGCCTTATTAGCTGACAATAAAAATGTGTAATACCCAAGATTATATCCCCCAAGATTAAATCTATCATTAGAAAAAAAAAAAAGGGAAAAAGATCTAGCATACATAAAGCAGGTGTCTGTCACAAGGGCGTGACTTTCAGAAGCATGAAGTGTAACAGGTTGGCAACGTTCTCTACTGACACACTCCTTTTTAGAACCTTGCAAGGAGATGCAGTTTTAAGAGAGGAATGCTTAGTATAGACAAAACTTCAGTTGGAGTTTCATGTTTATTTTGTGTTATTCACTTGTTAATAAAGTCACGCCACAGGAGTGAGTTTGGAACCCACAAAGTGTGGTGATAGCTGTGACTGTTTAGAGCAGCTATTAGAGGATACAGAAAAAGGGAGTTCAGAGTCGTTGTAAGTAGGAAATAAAGAGACTTGCATTCACCCAACCACAGTGTACTCAGTCTATAACATCTACATGGTGTCAGAGTGGGATCAAATAAAGACCCAACAGATCACAGAACACCCTTAATAAAAAAGAGAAGAGGGAAGGGGAAATAGACAAGCCAGCCTTCCAGACCAGACAGAACAGATGCACAGAGCTACCTGCAGATCAGGCAGAGAAAAGATCTGAAAACACAGATCTGAGAGAGATCTGCTATGGTGAGTCCATGCTGCAACAGGGAGTGAGGAAGGGAAAGCATGTGATACTGAAGCTAATGCTAGGCCCTCAGCAATACCAGTTTGTTAGGATATACATATTCAGGCCTTTCGGTAAAGGCCTATACTTTAGGAATTTAGGTATATGTTTGTCACTTAGCAAGTTATAGAGGTACAAAACAAGAATCAAAATCAGTCTGCCTGTTTATAGGCCTTCTCTCACTATGATAGTCTAAGGCCTTGTTTTTAGGCTAAGGCCTTTGGCTAAACAGCAGGAGCAGCCATAAGCTGGGAAGCGTCCGGTCACATCCTCACAGTCCAAATTAGTCATATTGAAATAAGGCAATCTGGGGCTGTTAGAAAGGTGATCCGATCTATCACTTCCAGATAAAGGGAAGAGCCTAGAAGATGTAAAAAGAAATTTAGTTTGATAGTTTTCTGTTTGGTAAGAACTCACTTATCAATAGACACAGCTGGGAAACCCTTATATCTTTATAGATGTAGTTGTGAAATCCTCACTTCTGTATTGTTTTGTCATTATAGTTCCCACTTTGCTATTATTTGCATGGTCTCTGTCTGGTTCTGTGATTGTTTCTGTCTGCTGTATAATTAATTTTGCTGGGTGTAAACTAATTTAGGTGTTGGGATATAATTGGCTAGCTAATCGTGTTACAATATGTTAGGATAGGTTAGGTAAATTTCAGTAAAATGATTGGTTAAGGTATAGCTGAGAATATACCATATAAATTAAGGGCAAACAGGAAGTAATTTGGGATTTGAAAATAAGAAAAAAGGAACTTGGATTTAAGCTTGCTGGAAGTTCACCCCAATAAACACCGAATTGTTTGCAACTTCGGACTTTGGGTATTGTTGCTCTCCGTTCATGTGAGAAGGACCAGGGAAGTGAGAGGGTGAAGGAATAAGCCCTCTAACACAGTTTGCTTCCTTAAAGGGCCACACTACCTTATTCCACAAAGAGGCTGTTGGCCTGGATTTAAGGGGGGGAAATGTACCCCAGAATTTGATCAAGCTAATTGCAACCTTATTGTGTTCATTCAGCCACCATGAATTAATGAAATAGAACACCACATAATTAAGGGTTAATTAGAAAAAGCAGGACTTCTGGAAGCAAGGTCAAATGCATTTGCAGGCTTGCAGTTTTTGCTAATAAGAATGGGAGGAGGGGAAAAAAAGAATCAACAATTTGACACTCAAAGAAAATAAGTGGATGGAAACCTTGAGGTTTGGGTGCCTTTGACATAGAAGCTTATTATGGTTAAGATTGTTACAAAAGCTTGTTGATAAGTAGTTGATTGAGGTTAGGAGGGGTGATGACCCAGTAGGGGGCACTATGAGCTGTGTGTTTTGTAAAAGTTAGTTATAAAGAGACTAGATAATAGAGCAGGGGTGGCCAAATTTTGACTCGTGAGCCACATAAGGCTCTTTTACAGTTAAAGTGCAGGTTGTGGAGCCGCCCCACCCCCTTTCTCCACCTACCAGACTTGCGGGGGAGTGGGGAGGGGGGCTTGTTATCTTTGCCTTGCAGCAGGGTGGTGGGGTAGGGTCTCGGGGCTCAGGGCTTCAGTAGGAGCAGGGCTGAAGCCCCGAGCCTCAGCAGCTGCGATCCAGCTCTCAAACTTCTGAAGATTGTCATATGTGGCTTGGATGGTCAGTAAGTTTGGCCACCCCTGTAATACAGTGTAATTTGGAGCAGTTTTCTGAAGCCATCCTGAGCGATTTTTTTATGACACCATACTCCCCAGTAGGGCAGCAACCAGCCATCGCGGACCTGATGTAAATTACTTAATACCATCTCAGATTCTAGGTAATTATTTGGTATGTTCTAAGCCTATTGCTCATTTTAAAAGAGCACACTTACTTGCATTAATCTTTCATCACACAGCATTGATTTAAGTTACACCTGCTCTGGTTCTGAAAATCCTAGGTAACAAGGCAACAAAGAAAAAGGGGAGGGGGGAAATCTGTGAGGAGGGGTCCACTATGATAGAATCATAGAATATCAGTGTTGGAAGGGACCTCAGGAGGTCATCTAGTCCAACCCCCTGCTCAAAGCAGGACCTAATCCCAACTAAATCATCCCAGCCAGGGCTTTGTCAAGCCTGACCTTAAAAACCTCTAAGGAAGGAGATTCCACCACCTCCCTAGGTAACCCATTCCAGTGCTTCACCACCCTCCTAGTGAAAAAGTTTTTCCTAATATCCAATCTAAACCTCCCCCACTGCAACTTGAGACCGTTACTCCTTGTTCTGTCATATGGAAGCCATAGACATGGGGAAGGAAAATACTGATACCAAGAAACAATACCCACCCAGACCGTACAAGCAGAAAGGGGTCCAGAAAGGGCTGTGCTAATATGGAGTAAAGGAAAGGAATACACAAGAGCATGAAAAAATGCCCCATGACATGGCTAATCACCTCATAGCAAACAGCTTTGTTCAGCAAGGAACTCCAAATGGAGAAATGGTCTGAAAAGGGACATTGTTCATCAATCTTCAGCTCTAAATGCACAGTAGCAGCTGTTTTTCAAGAAGACCCAAAGAATACTGTGATTGCATACCTTGAAGCCATAGGAGATGACCAAAAAGAACCACCATGTGTCACCATGATCACCTTAAGAAACATAAAATAGACACAGGTACTGATGTAATAGTGATTCCAGAATTACTTTATAGGAGGATACAAGCACCAACACTTTAATAACCATTATATATTGAAAGGCCCAGGACTGTCCCCAGTAAATATGAAAGGAAACGTTTTGGCAACTCAAACTACATCCCAAGAGGCCTACATTGTAGATGACCTATACAGTGCTCTACTTGGCCACCCAAGAACGAATCACCATGGACCTAGAATCTGTGAATAGGAGGAATTTTCCAAAGTTTCCAGAGCAGAGCTCAGCAACATGGAGCAGATGGGTGTCATTTCCAAAACAGACACCCCAAATGAATTGTGTACAGGCATAGTAGTGGTCCCAAAACAAAATCTTCAGACATGTGTATATGATACCAAGATCAATGAGAATGTCTGTAGAGAGCAACATGTATATCCAAGTGTTGAAGACACCCTTGGACAACCTGGTGAAGCAAACATCTTCATTTCTCCATTCTGGCACACATCACTTGTTGTCGCATCTGTATTAAGAAGAAACTTTATTGCACCCTTTGGAAAGGTTTGTTTCAATGGACCACAATTTTTCATATCATCCACTCCTGAACACTTCCAGAGGAAATTGTCAATTCCTGCAGGGTCTGGAAGGGATTATCTGCCAAATGGATGATATCTGTAACTATAGATCAACTCAAACCAACATGAGCAACATCTCTTTGCAGTCTTGGAAAGACTGGAGAAGTAGGCCTAACACTTAATTACAAGAGTAGATTCTCAAAAGACTGAATCAAGTGTCTAGGTCAAAGGCCAGTTCCAGAGAAAGTGCAAGCAATTGCCCAGAGGAAAGAACCTCAGAGTTTCAGTGAAGTCTGTAAATTCATGGACATGGGGAAACACATGGGAAAATATCGGCCGCACCTGGCAATTAAGTCAAAGCTGTTACAGGATCTCCTGAGTCCACAAAATTCCTGAGTCATGCATTCAGAGAAATAAAGCAAGACTTGAGCACGTCACCAGTTCTGGCTCTATATAAGCCAAATAAAGCCACCACCATTTCAGGTGATGTCTCATCCTGTGAGATAGGTGCAGTCCTCCATCAGGAATAATTATCTTCACAGTGGCACTCAGTAGCATATGCCTCATGAGCACTCATCAATACTGACTATACGCCAAAAAAACAAAAACAAAAACAAAAAAAACCCTAGCCATCACATGGGCTGACAAACATGTCAGACTTTCTAGTGGGTACAACATTTCATGTGGAAACTGACCAAGAATCACGAGTCAATATTCTAGGTTTAAAAAAAAAATACAACATTTTCAGATGACTCATGATTTAGTTTCTGATTGCTCCTGTACCTGGAAATAATCTTGCCACAGCTGATACATTCTCAAGGGCTCTGATCTCAGAGACACCACAGCAAGATTCTAAGCAGGAGAAGCTGCTCATAGAAGGGTTTATAGATGCAGTACTTACTACTTTACCAATTACAGAAAAAAATGCCTGCCAGAACTGAGAGAGAAGCAAGAGGCAGATGAATTACTGAGCCAAGTCATGACTCACTGCAAATAAAACTCGACAAAACAGTCTGAAATCTATGAAACCAGGGTGCTGGAACAATCTGTATAGTGGGGGTGCTGAACCACTGAACCAAACTGTAAACCTTGTATATAATGGAAAATACTTGAAGCCAGGGGGTGCTGCAGCACCCCCACGCCCCTAGTTCCAGCACCTATGTATGAAACCTATTGGATCCAGGATTTTTCCATAAACCAGGGTCTATGGTTGAAGGGATCCACAGACCAGTTATCCCTCATCAACATCAATCCAGCAGGAAATCATTGTCAGACTGCCTGAGGGACACCGAGGCATTACAAAAGGCAGGAAGAGATCCAGGTGGTCTATTTGGCAACCTAGTGTGAGCAAACCAATACATATTGTGAAATGTGATATTTGTGCTCACATGAGAATGAACCCACTTGAACCATTACTACTATTTGCTCTACCATGGCAGAATGTTGGAACCAATCTTTTCTATCTGGATAATACAACCTGTCTTTTGTTGACTGATTATTTCTCCAGATTCATTGAAGATGCCAGGTTGCTCAACATCACATCAAGTGCAATTGTGAAGAGGATAAAACCCAGTTTTGGGATTTCAGAGCAAGACATCTCTGACAATGGTCCTCAGTTTTCCTCTAACAATATTATGAGGCTTGAAGATAACTACAAATATCAGAGGGGTAGCCATGTTAGTCTGTATCCACAAAAACAATGAGGAGTCCGGTAGCACCTTAAAGACTAACAGATTTATTTGGGCATAAGCTTTCCTGGGTAAAAAACCCTCTTCTTCAAATGCATGGAGTGAAATCCATGCATTTGAAGAGGGTTTTTTTTTACCCAGGAAAGCTTATGCCCAAATAAATGTTAGTCTTTAAGGTGCCACCAGACTCCTCAAAGAACTTCAGTTTAGTAATGGTGAAACAGAATGTGCAGTAAGACGAAACAACTTCATTCTAAATCATCAGATCCTCATCTTCCTCTGTTGGCATACTTCTAGCAAAACTTCTGGATTCAGCCCTGCAGAACTGTAAATGGGAAGGAAGTTGAGGTCCACTATCCCAAATGACCCTTCCCAACTAGATCCTTGTCCTGTCTTCTAGAGACTACAGAAGGAGGAAGATCAATATAAAAGCTGTCAGAAGAGTGACTGTGACAGGTGTCACAGAGTCAAATCCTTGGGAGTACAGAATCTGAGGTCTTGTTTGGGTGAAGGATTCTCATCAAAAGGGGACAGTGTAGGCATGTGCCAGGATACCTCAATCCTATTTTGTTAGGGTGCCAGCAGGAACCCTGTTTTGGAATATTGGTGTCATCTTGTTGCATCACCAGGTGGACCTCCAGTATACCCAAATTGCTACCCTGAGACAGAACCCGTGACAACCGCCATCCTACCTGTCTACGTAGAACTGACTGCATGAACTCCAGATTCTCCTTCTGGTAAGAGATATCCACCAAGTGAACGACAGGCTCCTGCAATCTTGGGGGATTACATAAATTCTTGAGAATTCAAGAAAGTCAGAGGACTAATGGCCAAATATCTTCAAAGGGCAGAACAAATCTCTGACAGAAGGCTGACAGTACAATCCACCCTGTCCTTCATAGGGCTGTTTATTTTTGTTTTGTGTTGATACATCATTCCTGTTATATGCTGCTTAATGTAATGTTTGGATAAAGATTTTATTCACCCTGGAAATAAGGCATACATTTTTGACTGTGAGGGTAATCAGCCATTGGAACAATTTACCAAGTGTTGTGGTGGATTCTCTCTCACTGAATTTTTAAATCAAGATCGGATGTTTTTTTCTAAAAGCTATACTCTAGGACAGGGGTTCTCAAACCGAGGGTCAGGACCACTCAGGGGGTCCAGAGGTTATTACATGGAGGGTTGCGAGCTGTCAGCCTCCACCCCAAACCCCGCTTTGCCTCCAGCATTTATAATGGTGTTAAATATATAAACAAGTGTTTTTAATTTATAAGGGGGGGTCGTACTCAGAGGCTTGCTATGTGAAAGGGGTCACCAGTACAATAGTCTGAGAACCACTGCTCTAGGAATTATTTGAAGGGAAGTTCTATGGCCTGTGTTATACAGGAGGTCAGACTAGATAATCACAATGATCCCTTCTGGCCTTGAAATCTATGAATCTATTATCATTTCCTTTTCAGGAGGGGGCAACATGATGTTAGTTCTGAATGCTTAGAATGGCCACTTGGGGCATAGAAGAGGGAGATAAGAGTCTGCATAAACAGGAAGTAAAGACAGGCTTGCATTCGCTCCATCCATAGTGTCCTGGGTCTCTAAACAAAAATCATGTGTTGACTCTTTTGCAGCAAGGTGGGAATATCAACTACTCACAGTAGAGCCTGATCCTGTTCTTGCTGAAGTCAAACATAAGACTCCTATTGACTTCAGTAATGTGGAACAGAGTCCACAGTAGACAATACTATTGATTCATAACATTTCTATTACACAAAAAGAAAACTTTCCTTTATAGCCTGAAGTATTAAGAGATAGAACTATCACACTATCATCAGGATTGAAGAATTAGGAACAAGAAACAAAAGGAGGTACTGAGCAAGTTGAGAAGACAAAGATAACAAAGGAAAATTATAGCTCCATATAGTTTATAAAAATCCTATAGGTTTAGAGCTAAGATTTAGTTCCTTTTTCCTTAGTCCCATGTTCCTACAACTCCCTTTAGTAAACACTGATATATTAGAGATTGAGAGTTAAGCTTGACTAAAGTAATTTCTATAGCTGGAAGCACTTGAGAAAGCCAGCCTGGAAAGCAACATCTCTTTAAAAGTAAGAAAGAAACAACTCTCCAAGCTTTTTTGTCTAGAGAGACTTTAATTAAAAAGGAATAAAAATAAATCACTTGAAGGGATACTCAGCTACTTAAAAATTGTTTTTGTAGAACTTCTTTTAAATTCTCCATTGTTTGCAATGTCCTTCAGAAGTCTGGAATAAGTTCTTACCCCAACAGGAAGATTTTACTGAGCAAAAAACCTTTTATTTTCTCTCTAGAGGCCAGTTCTGCTCACGTAATGTCAACAACAGAACTCCCATTGATTCCAATGGAAGCTCGATCGGTCCTTTATAAGGGAATTTGTCTCTTCCAAGATCCAGAATGTAGATGTGGTTTTCACATGATGTTACATTACCAATGGTAGGGAAGGTGGCTTGTGCAGTCATAAATAGGAAGGGTGGAGCTCAAAACAACTGTTTTAATCAGATATGATCTGGGCTATGCAGAAGTTTAAGAACCATTGTTTTAAGCCATTTTACTTTCCTGGGGTCCAATAGAGCAGTTAGTTGGCATGTTCAAATATAAAGCTCAAACCCCATCGTTATGCTGAAAAATGGATTTTGAGACACTCCTAGAATAACCTGCCTATTGCTCCCTTAATCTCTCCTTCCTGAGGTAGAAGTTTCTTGGGTTATTAAGGAAAACACTAAAGGACACAAATATAGCCTGTAATTGATAATGTAATTGACACAAGCCATATTATTTTATAATAAACAAAGTATCTTTTTATTAATGAAACTAATAATCTCTAACACAGTATATTCTAAAAATTGTAAACAACAGCGGAGAGCATGTGCAAAATTGGTGGGTTTTGAGTATGTGCCATATGGGGTGACAGAAAGGTCAGTTAGATGATCAGAGATTCTGCCAATACACACATGCAGTTCCCAAACCTTCTCTCTGCTCAGGGGCACATTCTATGACCCAACTCAAACCAAGCTACTGGAACTGACATATGGGAGGCAGTGACATGCTCAAGTGCCTTCCCACAATATCCCAACAGGAGATGGGGGTTTCCCTATGATAATAGGTGGCCTGGAGCTATTTGAAAGGGGACTCATAGCTGAAGGAAAGATCTAAATGAAGCTGTCAGCTAGGGAGTTGATCCAGTCCTGAATATGCTAGAAATCCAACATTTCTTCACCTGGCACAGGTGATCAGAGTGAGAGACAAAGGAAATCCCAGTAGCCCTTCCACATACACCTCTTTCAAGAGGTGTAACCCTTGTTTAAAAAAAAAATAGAAAGAAACAAATAGGGAATCAACTCTGGTCCCTCTTTTCTACCATATGAGTTTGGGGAAATAAGATACAACTTCAACTCTAGGGCTTTGGTAACCTTACTGGCCCCAACAAGGAAAGAGAAAGGAACAGAATCCATGAAAGGCTTCTTGCGGAGTATTTGCATGAAGAAGAACAGTGTTCAGGGGAGAAAGAAACTTTGAGAACATGACACCTCAGGTGATGATGGATAGAGCTGAAGGGGGCTTTGTGGGGACTTGAATGGGAGGGTAATGCTCAATGTTTTGGATAACTTGAATAATCATCTATGCTTTGGAAGCATATTGGAATTGAACCTGACCTCCAAATCTTTTGATGTTCACACATCACTAAGAAAAGCAGTTAATTTGATCTAACTATGGTTTGCAGGCAATCCCATGGTATCCTGGTGGGGTGATTGTTTCTGGTGGAAATGTTTCACAACAAATGGGCTTTTTATCCTTAAAATATGTATAAAAGAAAACTGCAATGACAACTAACTGCTGTCAGCAAAAGAAAAGTTTTATAATAATTTAATACATACAAAAGTATTTTCAATGACGATCATGTCCCAACTGCTTAGTAGGACTACTGTACAGGTTTCCAGTATTCTCACCAACAGCACTTATAAGACAATACTCATCACGAGAGGTACATACTATTCATAAAATAGGTGCATTCAAAATCTAAGAAATGTACACTTAACTGTGTGCAATAATGGGGCAGATTCAAATAAACAGAACTGGCACAAACTTGAAAAAAGTTGACATGAAGATCTGTTAATAGAGACATTTGTACAAATATGTCAGAAATCTCATTAAGTTAATGGGAATTTTTGTAATTCATCTTAGCAAACATTTTTTGTGCACAGTGATTGATGCCTGCTAAGCAAGCATTAGAAGCCAAGTGACAAGGTGTCTCACATTGACAATATACATACTTTTATCAGGGTTATATTTTGTTTTATATATTTATTTTCTTCCAGTTGCATTCAGCCGCTATCACAATATCTTTAGGTGTATTTAACAAGCAACATTAAAGATACAATAATACCAAAAAAGAACAAACAAAATCTCCCTAATTCTGAATCACCACCACACACATCCAAATGTCCCACCCCTCCCCACCCAACAACCTCCTCCATCATGGCCTTTAATATTAGAGTTGGTAGGGTTTTTTTTCCCCACTGGAAAATTTCAACTTTTCGCCAAAAATACAGAAGCAAAGTTTTTGGTTTGGGACTGAAAAGTCAAAGTTTGGAAAGAGATTTTTCTGGGGGGGGAAAGTGTTTTGTTGAAACCCCAATTTTCCAAAAACAGTTTTGACAAAATTTAGTCTGCCAGTCCTACTTAACATATAGATAATCCCTGCAGTGCAAGCCTGATCCACTAGCACAGAGGTGGGCAAACTACAGCCTGCGGGCCACGTCCGGCATGTGGGACTGTCCTGCCCAGCCCCTGAACTCCTGGCCAGGGAGGTTAGCCCCCGTCCCGTCCCCCACTATCCCCTCTTCCCCACAGACGCAGCGCGCCATGCTGCCAGGTCTCTGACCCGCCGCTCCTGCCGGTCAGTGCGGGCGTCGTCGTTGGCTCCGGTCGGGCGGCGGGGCTGTGATCTCCTGCTGCTCTGAGCAGCATGATGTGGGTGGGGGATCCTGGGGGACAGGGAGCAGGGGGCGGTTGGATGGGGTGGAGGTTCTGGGGGGTGATACCAGACACCTCTGTGTTCTTGGGGAACCAGGGTGCAGTATCCAGCACACCTCTGTGTTCTTGGGGAACCAGGGTGCAGTATCCAGCCTGACTCATGGAAGACACCCCCCCACCCCAGCCTCTGCTTAAACCAAAACCCATCAGAGGAAGAAAACTTGCAGAGAGCAGTGAAGGGCGTTGGGAGACACACCTAGACCCCTCCTGACAAGGGTGACAAGATTAAGACATCTCCATTAGCATACAGAATGGAGAGCAGAGACAACTCCCCTAGCCTCATCTGCATGAAAGATGGGACAGGAAGACATCTCAATTTGCATACAGAATGGAGAACAGAGAACCACACTGAATTCTGGGACCAGAAAAAGCAGGGAAGCACTGCATCATGGGAATCTCTGCTCCAGATGCTAATGAACCTATGTCTGCACACACCCAGCTCAGCAATTATCAGACCAATTCTAGTAATGAATCCTTAATTGATATCCAAATACTGAAGCAGCCTAGTTGCATTGTGAGCTCCCTGGAAGAAAACACCACCCATAGCCAAGAGTGATCAGCTCCTATTGTCTAGTCTAAAGAAAACCCTTGAGACATCAGTTTACCTATAAACAAATCCAGTGTTCTCCCTTGAACCATTGTATTTTCTCTACAAAAACCCCTACTCATCCTCTAGTCAGGGTTCTGATGCTTAGATCCAAACTAGGCATCAGTTCCACTGGAACTCCATCATCTCCTCACTGATCGTGCTGGGGACTCTGCCTGCCTCTTGCCCTCAGGACCCTCAGCTACCACCGTCATCTGGGAACCCCGACCAGTTCAAGCTTCATGGAGTGGTGAGACACCCTTCTCTCTCTCTCTCTCTCTCTCTCTCTCTCTCTGTTTTCCTGTCTACCTTAGGTATTAGCCTTTAATCATGTATGTTATGTTGGTTTAGTCCTCCTTGTGTAGTTATCACTATTATTCAATAAATAACTTCTATGGTTAAGTTGGTTGCTTCTCTCTCTCTTGCTGAACTTTACTCGTTTGTGTTTTTAGCTTCCCCCATTCACTCTACAGCAACGCTTCTTTTACCTAAGCTAAAGATCCCTGCAGCGCCCAAAATACGGTGGGGTTTGCTCATCGAGTAGGTTACTGCCAGTACAATTGTGTTGGGGGAGTGGGGATAGGGACGTGCTGAATTTGGGACGCATAAGGGTAACAGCTTGAAAGTGCTGCTTGACCCAGTCCATGGAGCCCAGGGGCATATAAGGAGAGACAGCTTGAAAGTGCTGCTTCCTCCAGCCCAGTGAGTCCAGAGACATATAAGGGGTCAGCTTGACAGTGCTGATTGACCCGGTCCGCTCAGAATTGCTCTGTTAATGTACGTGTGGGTGTGTGGGTGTTCATCCGGTTCTGGGGTGGGAGTAACCCAGCCCTAGGGACCCTAGGTCCTGCAGGATAGCTCCATTGGGAGGGGACTTGCAGAAGGGAGAAGTAGAGCTCCATATGTAAACACAAGTGACACAAGCAGCACATTGACAGGATTACAGAACCCCCTTCCCCAGAGGAGTAACCCGAATAAATGAGCATACTCCAAAGTAATGGGCACATCTGGTAACAGGGGGGCAGTCAGGAGGTGGGAGGGGTCGATGGGGGCAGGGGGCAGGCTTTTGGGGGAGGCACAGCCTTCCCTACCCAGCCCTCCCTACAGTTTCGCAATGCCGATGTGGCCCTCGGGCCAAAAAGTTTGCCCACACCTGCACTAGCAGCATTAAGTTCTTATATCTTGGTATCTAGACAGAATAAAAACACCTGCTCTATCCCAAGGGGAAGCCAGAATTTCTTGCTTTCCTGTGATGTATTCCATTAATTTACTGTTTATTATCACAAACATTTATCTGGTATTCATCACTGTGAAAACAGAGAGATATACAAAGTTTAAGTTTTAACATTCAAGATTTCATCACAAAAGTGAAAATGATATGTTCCATTGCTATCTGCTGTTTTTCCAGTGAAACAAGACATCTGGATTTAAGGACAGATTTAAAGCACACTGAAGTCACAGGGGGAAAAAAGGGGGGAAGGGGGAGTTTCCTGTGTCTTTAATTGGCTTTGGATTATGCCCTTATTCACTTAAAAGACATCTTTTTCAATCCTGACAGAAAACAAGAGTTGTAAACCTTAAAATTGCATCTTATTTTATAGACTCTCATATTTTAGAGGTTTAAAAATAGTTCTTGTTTTTCTGTCTTCCCGTGTGCACAAGCTAAACTAATCAACCCTTATTGCTATAATACTTTTACAGACATAAAGGTATTTTAAGGGATCATCATGGCAACTCATTTCCTAGAAACCTGAATTTAAATACAATTTTTTTAGGATACACATTATTTGCATTGTATTGCATTTTCAAATGCAACAGTGAGGCTTATCTTGAAGCATAAATGTAATTCAAGTTTGCAAGAGGAAAAGGCTGCCAATTTTATTCCTTATCATTCTAAAAATGATCAGCTTACATGGGTGCATCCGTTTCAGCCTGGCTTTCATTCAGATAGGAAGCAGTTTTGCTTTGATGAAGACAGCTCATTTTACGTTGTGTGTCCATGATTTTAAAGCCTGGCACTAGACAAAGTGATAAGATTTTCCATTGGGGAAGAGTAGAATATAAGACATTGTATTCCTTTAAATATGCTTGTAGGATATTTTCTGAATTAGATCAGAAAGCTTCAAAGTGAAGTCTATTTTATTCTTTACTATTAAAAGAAATTAAATAGTTACTAGATTTGTTGCAATAAAACCAAACAAACACCAAACTTCTTCCCTTGACACAACAAAAAAACCCAACAATCTGGAACTGGAATACTGTATGTTTTAATGCAAGGAATTAGTTAGTTCCCTGCATTTACATTAAGTTATGAAAGTTGCAATAATTATGAAAATTGAATCTTAGAATCAAACTTCAACTTCTGAAATTTTGTGTACAAGATTTAAATGTTAAAATAAATGTTGCCTGGAAATACATACATACACACACACACAAGAAATTTAAGTTATAATTTGTTTGAGAAATATGGGATACTAATTGAAATAATTCAGTGAACCTGCAACAAGGTTGACAGGTACTGTGAATGTTTAATTATTCACTCTGTTCCCATCTGTTGCAGTAAACTGGGGTTAGCTCATCAGTATAGTAGTTTAAAAACTGAAAGCTATCAGATCTACATGGATGCTTTTTTCTATTTCTGGTGCCCTATGTTGGAGTATGATGGGATATGAATTTTGTTTCATTAATTACTTTACATTGTAAAACTAAGATGAAACAGAAATGATCTAAAATACTAAACAACTGAGGAAAAGTCAAACCAATTCAGAAGCATTAATATTTTGGATATGTATCTATTATTTTATATCATTGACTTTTCACATCCATGATATTGTTGTAGAAAAAAAGGGGCACCAACCAAAAATTTCAGCCCTCATTGGGAGTAGTATTGTACCATAAGATATTATAATTATACATTATTTAATATGTTTATAGAACATAATAGTACTGTAAGGTACTTTAAAGAGTACTTAACATAAAGATCTAGAGGAAAAACCTGACCTCATGGAAGTCAATGGAAGATTTTCTATTGGTTTCAAGAGGTCAGTACTTAATGAGCATTGATATAAGGGCCCAGTCCTGCATTGATCTTCACCACGGGATCTCTGCACGTGTGTAGAGCCCCACTGTAGTCAATGCCTTTGGCCCACATTGCTAAAGGTTCACTGAAGGGCCTATGCTGAGTATAACAGAGAGAGAATATAACGGAATGAGAAGTAGGGAATACCAATGGAGTTCTAAAATGGAATTAATGAATCATGTTACTTACCAGGTTTCTTTGAAAATGTTTGTTTAATTAATTGTATGATAGGTGTTTTATCATCGAACTCCACATACCCACCCCTAGTAGTTAATTGTAGTAAAAGAGGAGTGAACTAATTTGCAGCAAATCAAAATTGACCAAATCCTATAGAGCCCATCTACATGACTACCTAATTTGTAGCTAACTATGGTGTAAATATACCCTGCAGTAGTCTGCCACACATTGGGTGTCCGTGTGGACCAGGGATTGGCAACCTTTGGCACGCGGCTCGCCAGGGTAAGCACCCTGGCGGGCCAGGCCGGTTTGTTTACCTGCCGTGTCCACAAGTTCGGCCGATCACGGCTCCCACTGGCCGCGGTTCACCACTCCAGGCCAATGGGGGCTGTGGGAAGCAGTGGCCAGCACATCACTTGGCCCGCTCCGCTTTCCACAGCCCCCATTGGCCTGGAGTGGTGAACTGCGGCCAGCGGGAGCCGTGATCAAACCAAACTTGCGGACACGGCAGGTAAACAAACTGGCCGGGCCCGCCAGGGTGCTTACCCTGTGTCATAAACAGATAGTTAAGGGTTAATGCCTCTTTTACCTGTAAAGGGTTAAGAAGTTCACCTAGCCTAGCTGACACCTGACCAAAGAAACCAATGCGGGGACAAGATGTTTCAAAAGGAAGGAGGGACGTTCCCTTTGTCTTGGGTCAGTTTCAGTTCTGGCCGGAGAGGAAAAGGAATCAGGAATCAAACAGGGTAGTAAGTATTTAGTGAAGGAATTAGCTTATGTTTATTTTCTTTTTGTAACTTGTCTTGGGCATTATAGGAATAATCAAATTGGCTATTTCTTGATGTACTAAGGGTTTTGCCCAGGGGAACATCCTCTGTGTTTTAAATCTGTTGTCTGTGAGATCAGCTTGTATGCTATCTCCCAGAGGTTTTTCTTTTACCTTTCTTTTCTTTAATTAAAAGCCTTCTTTTTAGAAACCTGATTGATTTTTCCTTGTTTTAAGATCCAAGGGGGTTGGATCTGGGCTCACCAGGAATTGGTGGGGGAAAGGAGGGGGGATGGTTAATTTCTCCTTGTTTTAAGATCCAAGGGTTTTGGATCGGTGTTCACCAGGGAATTGGTGGAGGAGTCTCTCAAAACTACCCAGGGAAGGGTTGTAGTACTTGGGAGGAAAAGATTTTGGGGGAGAAGACTGAGTTTCTCAAATGACTCAAATATTTGGGTGGTGGCAGCATACTGATCTAAGCTGGTAATTAAGCTTAGGAGGTCCCATGCAGGTCCCCACATCTGTACCCTAAAGTTCAGAGTGGGGGTGAAACCTATGACACCCTGGCAAGCCGTGTGCCAAAGGTTGCCGATCCCTGGTGTGGATGCAGCATGCTAAAAGTTCCCTATTGTGCTTTAATGTACTCCTGTTTTCAAAGAGATGTAGATCAAAGCTCACTATATGTACAGAGGGTTGGGTTGGATGGGCCCTTCTGGCCTTCAAATCTGTGAATCCTCTGTTCATCCTCTTCCCTCTTGGGTCATGGAGCAAAGTGCAAGCTCAGCATTGCCCTCATCTTGCTCAGAACAATTGCAGCTCTGCATAAAGACCATGACTATAATCAAATCACATGCTTCATGGCTTCAGCTGATCATCTCATGACCAATGCACAATTGGTCAAATGCATTCTGTGTGACCCTACCGTCCCATGTAGAGACATGTTTGTAGAAGATTATAATTTAGAGATGCTCCCTCATAAGGGACAGTATTATGAACACAGGAATTTGGAGATGTGCCCTGGAGGTAGGGGTGGGGAACACCACATGGCTGTGTGCAGCAGTTCCCCACAGATGTTCTCCAGTTTGTTTTATTAAAATTTTATTCCTTTCCCATTCACTGGTTTGTTATTTAATGAACTTCAAGATTGTTACATGGTGTCAGAAGTGCTGAAGGAGAAGGAAAATGCAGTCATTTTGAAGTTAACTCCTGTGTTTGCAACTGAAAACAGAGACAAAGGGAGGCACCAGAGAAGCACATGGACCACCAGGCACAGAGGCTTTTTTCATGTATTTGGTGAGCACAATAGTAACTTGACTAGCTTAAGAAGGGCGGGGAGCCAAAAATGAATGCAATCTAGTCTACAATTGTCAGGTAATGTTGCAGAGAACTGGAAAGAAATCAGAGATTTTAATTGAATTTAACAGCCATAGGGGCAGAGGAGAAAAGTGATAAAGTGAAATAATCAATCTTTTTGTATGTTGTTGGGAAGGAAGCATTGGATATTTATAACAACTTTAAGTTTGAAGAAGGTGAAAACATTAAATTATATAAAATACTGACTAAATTTGTGGAACATTGGATGCCAAAAAGGAATGAAGCCTTTCAGAGACACTTTTTTTTTTCATGCATGCAAAAAACTGACACCATGTGACACATGGCCAGAAATGGTTAAACATCCTGCAAAATAAATGACTCAAATTCAACCCTTAAAGACATGTGGGGAGATGATGTTTGTGTTTTTGCATATTTACATATGTATGGGTAGTGGTCAACAATGTAATCAACAGTCCCTGTCTATGCTGTATTCTGTCAAATCAGAGATCAAAAGAACATCCTAGCATTTAAATGAAGTGTAAACACGGGATATCTCTGTATTCATCTCTCTTTGAAATGTATAGCAAATCATTAGCAAATGGTGGAGGAACAGTGTTATGTTAATTTGTATAGCTAAGTACCGGTGATAGACTGCCTGATGGATAAATTGCCTTATGTTAATCTGTGTGGATAATTAATGATGATGCTTAGGAAATAAGGACCTATTGTTCCCAGAGGGACTCCCAACTTGTCAAAGAAGACCTGAAATTGTATAAAAAATCCTTGGGTTCTGAGATCATTTTATCTCATAGCTGCTTAAGCTTCATCAGGGGAAGTCTGAGGCACAAGATGAGATCGCAGTTAAGCTGGTACACCTTGGATATGATATTGGACATTAGACTATAACCTATGAACAAAATTCTAAAGGAACTCTTTGCAACTACAAAGATCATCATTTCTGCTATGTATCTGAACCTTAAGAATTGAACTTGCCTGTATGTATATTGATCTTTCAACCATACTCTCTCCCTTTTCTTTTTTTAATAATTTTTCATTTAGTTAATAAGAATTGGCTGTAGCATGTATTTGGGTAAGATCTGGAATATTCACTAGCCTGGGAGGTATTGTGTCCGATCCTTTGGGGTTGGTAGAACCTTTTCAGAAAATCTTCATCATATTTGACTTGGGTACCTGGATTGAGGCCTGAGGCTGGGTTACTTTAAGGGAACTGTGTTGGTTTCTGGACAACCAGTGAGGTAATAAAGAAGCTGTTTTATGTTGGCTTGGTAAATGTAAGTATTAAAAATATCCATCAGCTTTGGGGATTATCTGCCCCATTCTTTGCAGTTCACCTTAATTGAGTGACTTCAGCTGACACCCCACCCCCCCCCGGAACCCCAGTCACACACCATACAACAATGTCACAGAATTAAGGAAACTCAGTAAAATCTGTGACTTTGGTGAGCTGACAGAGCTCTGGTCAGAAATAGAATCATTTGTGGCATTAAAGACAATGTGGTAAGAGAGGGACTGCTTTCTTGAAGGAGACTTAACCTTATAAAAAGCTCTCAAAATATGCATGGCAGCAGAAACTGTGAAAGCACAAGCCAAAGAACTGAATTCACTAGAAGGGGCTGTCCAGGTGCTAAGTAAAAAAGAATATAGCCAGAATAGATCAAAGCAAAGAGAGTGGAACCACTTGCTATGAACACCACTGCTAGGGGAAGAGTGGTTACAGACAGTCATGTGGAAGGTGTGGCATGGCCCGAAACAGTGTGTTGCCTTTGGAAAACACCATCACCAAATGTGGGGAAAAAATAATCATTTTGCAAAATGCTGCAGATCCCAAATGCAAAAAAAGTCAAGTTCATCCAGTTGCACAAAGGCCTTATGAGAAGGTTGGCACTGATGTATTTACCTGACCATCAAAGGATTATTTAATAGTCACAGATTATTATACTCTGTATCCAGAAATTTGCACACTGCACAGTACTAATAGTAAGTCAGTGATAGCTGGCATGAAGGGAATCTTCTCCAGACATGTAAATCCAGATGAAATCTACAGCAATAATGGGCCACAATTTTCCAGTGCAGATTTTAAGTAATTTGCCCTAGATTGGGATTATCGTCACAAAACGTCAAATCCAAATTACCCCAAATCAAATGGACTTTTAGAAAGGTATATACAGACAGTAAAGAACCTTATGAAAAAAGACTTTTGACAGTGGGGGTGATTTGTATAAAGCAGGGGTCGGCAACCTTTCAGAAGTGGTGTGCCGAGTCTTCATTTATTCACTCTAATTTAAGGTTTCGCGTGCCAGTAATACATTTTAACGTTTTTAGACAGTCTCTTTCTCTAAGTCTATAATATATAACTAAACTATTGTGGTATGTAAAGTAAATAAGGTTTTTAAGATGTTTAAGAAGCTTCTTTTAAAATTAAATTAAAATGCAGAGCCCCCCGGACTGGTGGTCAGGACCCGGGCAGTGTGAGTGCCACCAAAAATTAGCTCACGTGCCGCCTTCGGCACGCGTGCCATAGGTTGCCTACCCCTGGTATAAAGCATTATTAGTTTACAGATGTACAAGCCTGGAGAATGGCTTTTAATGAGAAGAAGCATCAGATCTAATTTACCAATTACTGATAACCCACTGAAATCTCATAACAATGAAACCATACGGAAGATGAAAGAAAATCAGAAGTGGAAGCAGAAATATTCTTTTGAAAAAAGGGCATGTGATCTCCCATCTCTTAGCCCAGGTGATGGAGTGCACCTGAGGAATCACTCCTTTAATACTTGGGGACAAAGAAGTAACATTAAAGAACAACTGCATCCAAGGTTTTATGTAGTCCCGACAGATCAGGGGGACACATTTTGATGTAATCAAAGGGCTCTATGAGTAATACCAGAAAGTTTCAACACATTGACTGCTGATGTGGACTCTGGCATTTCCCACCTGACTGATCATTTATCATCAACACACAAAGGAAAAACTGTCAAGGGACAAGAGAACAATTCGGACTCTAATGAAAGGCTGATACTGAGAAGATCAGAGTGGAAGATTAAATGTCCTGAAAGACTCAGAGACTTGAGGAAAGTGAGTGGTAAAAATTCACGCAAGAGTGATGTGCCGGCAACCTCTTATCTCTAGGTAGTTGACACAGTGAGTTTATGGAAATGTACTACCTGGGTTGAGAATTTAATGCATGTGTAATTAGATAGCTGTTAGCTGATATATATATATATATATATATATATATATAAAACAGCTAACAGCTAAGAGTTAATTTATTTTTCTTTAAGAGGGAAGTTGTAGAGATATATTTGTAGAAGATTACAATTTATAGACGCTCCCTCATAAGGGCCAGTATTATGAACATAGGATTTCGGACATCTGCCCTGGAGACGGGGGTTGGGAACACCCCATGGCTGTGTGCAGCAGTTCACCAGAGAGGCTCTCCAGTTTGTTTCATTAAAGTTGTATTCCTTTTTCATTCACTGGTTTGTTATTTACTGATCCCCAAGATTGTTACACCCCACGCCCTTCCTCTGAAGCATGAGGGACTGGCCACAGCTGGAGATGGGTCACTGGTCAAAGAGGACCCGTTTTCTGCGATGGTATAGATAATTCTCTTTCTTAGATGCCTGGCTGATGAGTCTTTCTCACATGCTCATGGTCAAACTGATCATCAGATTTGGGGTCAGGATGGAATTTTCCACTAGCTCAGATTGTCAGTGATTTAGGGTAGGAATAGGGTGGTTTCATCTTCTTCTGCAGTCAGGGGTGCAAATTGGCTGATATAATCATCTGGGCATGCCTCATCAAATCCCATCATCTAATTATTTCCCTTCCATTGCAGGAGCTTCAGGAATAGGTGGCACCTTGGTCCAACTGTTCTGTTTGTGGCACATAACAGTTTTGTCTTCCAAGGACTGAGATGCTTTACTTAAACTAAAGTATTTGGGCTCAGTAAAGGAGTTTTTTTGGAGAGGGGGGATGTAATGCCTGTAATGCAGACTATCTACTCTAATGGCTCCCTTCTGGCCTTAAACTCTATGAACTTCATATGGCTGTTGTGGACTACAAGGGACTACATTAGTATTAGGAAGTAAGAATATAGAATATAGGATAGAGTGGATGATAATGACTGGCGACTGGAGACAGATTTGAAAGAGCAAGTCAAAAGTCAAATCCATGTATTCAGCATTTCCCAGCAGTAAAAATAAATAAAGAAAGTGGGATCTTAAAAATGAGTTAGACATTACAATCTAAAAGACAGAAATTGAGAAAATGAAATATGTTGGGAGGGAGTCATTTAATGTATGTTTACATTATTAAGAATTCACAAACTGTGGGTCACATAATAGAAGCAAGCTGGGATGAGCAAGTAGGGATTTGAGCAAAGTACACTGCGATATCTTTGCAAACCAAAATTATGAGATCATGCAGGGAAAGGGAGGGTAAGACAAATAAGGGTTGGGAAAGGATGATGCTAGTGACTTCAGGCTTTATATGCTTCCTGAGAAAGTAGGCAAGGCAGATCTGACAATTTCCTCACAAAATTGGATCAGAGGGTTTACAATCTTAAAATGAACAAAATTAAACTTGGAAAGGATAGAGAATTCAACACAAGAAGTCCAACCAGATCCTAGGCTGAAGATACTGCTGCAGAATACAGTGTTAAAACTTTCTGACTCAAGGGATTTTTTTTTTTAAGAGTAGCACTTGAAAACCATTTTTGTCCTTACAATTCACAGCAATCTTTTCTTTTCCCCTTGTGACTGGATCCCAACCAAGCAGGCTAGTCACAGGATTCAATTTCAATTACACATATAACCTTGAAGATAGAAGCCATTTTTATTCCTGCAAAGACAGGCATCAGTTATTCAGTTAAAAGTAGATGGGGGGAGGGGGGGCAGAAAAAATGACTAACTACGTGTTCCTGCCTTTTCTTCCTCTTTCCCCCTCAAACCAGGAAAGATACATTGAGCATGGGCAGCAGGTATCGTAGACAAGGGGAGGCTGTGCCTCCCCAAACAGCCTACCGTGACCCCGCCCCCAGGCCAGCTTGCCTCCTGCAGGGACCCGGGGCGGCTGGTGCTGGACCGCGCTGCCCGCCCGACACTCCGGGGCTGGCCACCTGAGCACTGGGACTGGGAGCCGCCCAGAGCCCCAGGGCTGGGAGCATAGCAACCACGCTGCCCGGCCGCCTGAGCACCCGGTCTGGGGGTGCGGCGACTACATTTCCCAGACATCCAGAGCCCTGGAGATGCGGGCGCAGCGGCCACACAGCCCAAGGGCTGTAGACACCGAGGCTGTGGCACACCGGCGCTGTGGCTGGAGTGTCACGGTGGGGGTGCTTAGGGCTCCTGTGTGGGAGGCAAAGGAAGAGGGCAGAAGGGGAGGGGCAGGGCCTCGGGCACAAGGGGAGGGGCTGGGGGTTAGCGTCCCCAGACAGCTGGGTCATCAGCTGCCCATGCGTATGAGATTTGGCCATTGGACTTTGATTCAATTTACACACTTCGTTATAGGTACATTTTTATACCAAGGTTTGGATTTAATTATTTCAAGATTATTCTTCACCTCTATAGATTATGTTGACTTCTAAACAAATTAGGACAGATTTACTATTATGTTACTTCATTTTTACACTGGTGAGACTCAAAGTCAATAGAATTACCTGCATGTAACTGAAATAATGCAGTAACAAATCAGGGCCATTATTCTGAATTTAGTTTTTCTCTTAGATAATTGCCTTTGGGCAAAGGGAAAGGTAGCATACTTTTGCTAGTGTAGTGAAACCGAAGGCTTAAAAATAATTTTAACAATTGGAATAAATACAAGTTAATTGACAATGAGGAAAAACACAGTCTCTGATATGCCTAGTGTAACTTTAGTGCCCTCGTGGCCAAGATGGAGTCTGCTATGCAGGCAGCTTTGGCCAAGAGAAGGTGCGCGCAGAAATGAAGCAGGGAAAGTCCTTTCCAACCCAGGAGCACCTGTTCCAAACCCCCCAAAGTGAACACACACACACCGGAAAAGTACAATGAATATAGGATAGGGAAATATTTATTTACAGAGGGATGAAAGGAGAAAAACAACAGGGGGGAATATTGGGGGAGTGGTAAAACAGGGTTGCATTCAACTCAAGGCCCCACAGGCCCAGTGGTAGCACAGTCTGAAAGGGCAGACACCGAGAAATGTGTCTGCACACAGAGCTCAGGAGTCCTGGGCAAAGTTCTGTCCAGTGATGAGTCTTGGGTGCTCCTGGTCGTCTTCGGCACCAGTAAACTTTTGCCAATGAACCGCTCCAGTGCCCTCTGCTGCCGCTCTCTGCAAAGCCACACCGAGCGACCATCTCTCCACATAAGTATCTAACAGCCTCCCTCCGTGTTCCCAATGCAAAGTCACAAGCCCCAGTACTCACAACCCCATGCAGCTTTGGGCAAGAGTGATGCTAGGTCCAGCTCCAGTCTGTCTTCATCAGGCGATTCCTCCCTGGCACAGTGCTCCTCCTGGCTCATGTCCTGGGGTGTCCCTGATAGGCTGCTCTGTCCCTCCCAGGCTTCAGGCAGGTTCTTGGCTGCTTCAGTCTGTGAGGGCCTGCTTGCTGCAGCCCTTCTGTCTGGCGCTCCAGACACACACCCCCTGTTGCTCTCCCCTCTCCCTCCCTCCTCCCATCAATAGCACTTCCTCCTTCTGGAACAATCAGCACTTCCCCCCTCAGGAAAAATATTTAAAGGGGCCATGCTCTCTAAACCCCAAAGGGGTTACACTCTCCCCCCCCCAAAGAAATAATCCTTGAAGTCCCAAGTAAGGTGGCAACTTTAGGCCATGGATCCCCAGCAGGAGACCCAGGGCCCCCATTGGTCAGGAGCAGTGTTCCCTTTATTTCTTTATGTCCATGTGCGGTATGAATTTTATGTGCACCAATACGGAGGTAATATGTGACTCACCACCTTCATATCAGTGCACATAACAAAATTCATGTGGTGGGGGCGGGGCAGAGGGGTTTGAAGTGTGGAAGGGGGCTCAGGGCTGGGGCAGAGGGTTGGGGTGAGGGGGGGTGGGCTCTGGATGGGGCTGCAGGCTCTGGGGTGGAGCCGGGAATAAGGGGTGTGGGATGTGGGAGGGGGCTCAGGGCCGGGGCAGAGGTTGGGATGTGTGTGGGGGGGGTGGGCTCTGTGATGGGGCAGGGATGAGGGGTTTTGGGTGCAGGCTGCCCAGGGGCTGTTGTGGGGAGAGAGAACTCCCCCCAGCCCTCTCTCGCTGCAGCGGCTCGGGGTCGGGGAAGAGGCGCCTCTTCCCAGCTGTGGCAACTCCGGCAGGGCTGGAGTGAGGGAGGGGCTCCTCTCCCTGGCAGCTCTGGCAGGCCTGGGTGGCCAAGGGAGGGGCTCCTCTTCCCCGGCCGTGGCAAGTCTGGGCTGGGGCTGGCGGCGAGAGACACCTCTCCCCCGGCAGCGGCGCCTCTCCCCCGGCAGCAGCAAGTCCGCGCTGGGGCCAGCGAGGAGGGGCGTCTCTCCACCGGCTGCTGCAGGTCCATGCTGGGGCCAGTGGGGATGGGCGCCTCTCCCCCAGCCACAGCAGGTTTCTCTCCCCACCGCAGTTCTAAGCCCCTGCATGGGGCTTAATAGGCAGCTGTGCGGTCGCGCAGCTTAGAGGGAATTTAGGTCAGGAGCATCCCCATCATCCAACCCACAGAACCCTGAGGGGTGGAACAAGTTTCCAATGAGACAACTCATCCCTGATGGCACCCCAGAGATCTCTAGGTCACTGGGCTCCCTCGAACGAACCTACTTTCCATATTTTTCTATATCTGAGGTTCATCCAGTCCAGAATCTTGTCTCTAACAGTGGCCAGCACCAGAATGTTTCCGAGAAAGGTGTAAGAACCCCACAACATGCACGTGTGGAATAGTCTATCCCCACATTAGGCCTCATCCTGAAGTCTAATAGTTAGTGATCACCATAAAACCTGAAGCATGAGATTTTATATCCCCTCTAAAATGTTGCTTAGTGATAGCTGTTACATTGCTGGATATTTTTGTCATCCATATAAAGTGTCCAACTGCTTTTAGGGGGAGGGATAGCTCAGTGGTTTGAGCATTGGCCTGTTAAACCCAGGATTGTAAATTCAATCCTTGAGGGGGCCATTTAGGGAACTGGGGTAAAAATCTGTCTGGGGATTGGCCCTTCTTTGAGCAGGGGGTTGGACTAGATGACCTCCTGAGGTCCCTTCCAACCCTGATATTCTATGAATTTTGCTGAGATCCTGGATTTAGCGAAATCTTATGGGCACAAGTTCAATTAACTATGCATAAGACCTTCTCAATGGTGGTTGCTGAGCACTTTTGGAACTCTGACCACATATCTTTTATATAAAACATCACACATTGAATCATTGTCACGTCTAATCTAGCAGTAATTAAAACAGTAAAATGAATTGGCTATTTTAGTTCATTCTTAGTGGAATTTCTAGGAAAGAGAAGAAAATAAAAACACAGTCTTGTGCTAATTAAAATATTAAATACTTTTCTTAAGTCTTTAGTCCATCTTTATTTCAGGCTAAACTACCCTTTATCTCAATATTAAATGTAACCAATTGAAAAGTACCAACACTTAAGAACATTTTTTAAAAATCCAGGTTTTTTTTGTTCACTAAAAGTTCAATACTTTTGTCACAATAAAAATTCTCAAATAGGAACTTAAAGTAGGCATAAGTGTAAATATCAATTGATTACATTAGTTCGCTCAAATTATTTTGTCAGACTATACGTTCAGAACCCAAAAATATAAAGTTGACGCTAAACAAAATGAACTGTCCATTTTTTAATACTTTTTTCCCAAAATTTTGGACAAATCAAATTAAAACAGAGAGAAATAATGGTAATTGTTAACAGTAAATTTGTTTCAAGCCATCAAAATGTAAAATAGTGATGTGACAGTAGCGCATCCAAAAAAAAAAAAGAGTGATTTATTATTCTAAGTGAGAGGAGTGAAGTGACTAGATTTAGAATATTGAAAAGGTTGTGGTGGGACAACACAGGTTTGTATGTATCAGAAAGATATATCTCATTATTAAAACTCTGATAGAAAGTATGCATCCTATTCATGGTTGGGACATGGGGGAGAAGATGGGTGGAGTAGAACAGAAGATATTATGTTAATATACTCTTATACCAAGATGAGAGGCAAGGAGGGACAATTGTAATGTCATGATCTCCATTTTAGTGTTTACAGTCAAAGGTAATTAAGAAATTAAACAAATAGATGCCCTTTACAACAGCAGTATGCTTTAGGTTTTCTTGGGTACCTGTAAGATTTTTCATGTACGCAATGAGATTATTTTCCCTAACAGATCAAATACATTGAACTGGACCATTTATGATTTACAGTACTTAGCTATAACAGTAGTCATTCAAGATTGGTATATGTAGTATATGTAGGCCCCAGCTCTGCAAAAACCTAAATCACACAGTTAACTTTATTTACTGTGTACGCAAAGTGCCTGAAGCTAGGCACAAGTATAAATCTTTGTAAGACCAGGCCCTCCCTACTTAAGGAGCTGAATTCCAGGATAGTTTTTTAGTGTACATATAACAGAGAGAAAAAAGTATCACCCGAATTTATTGTTATGAGCTGGATTAGATCGTGTTATAGATTGAGTTAAATCCTGATTGCAAATGATGTGTGAATGCATCCTTTATTTAAGGTAGGTGTGGCCCCTTAACTGTCTCTTACAACTAAAACAAGGCATCATGGAGTCTACCCAGAAACTTGTAACACATGGGCAGGTCCCACTGGGCATTGTTCCGACCAGGTCAGTGTGTGCATGGAAAAAAGTCTAGTTTTGGGGGGAGGAAGAACAGAGACAGTGAGGGAGAAGCAAAAAATGAAGACTAGCAGCAGCCTGGGAGCACAGTGCAATCCTGGAAAAAGCTAGACAGAGCTTTTTGGGTTTGATGTTGGCTAAAGAGGTTTAGTCTGTAAGCTAAAGCCTTTTCTACACTACTCAGTTTTGTTGACAAAAGGCAACTTTCATCGACAAAACAGTGGAAGTGTGTGCACTGCAATGCTCCTCCTGCCGATTTAACTCTCCTGCTACGCCAACATAATAAAACCATCTCAATGAGAGACAAAGCTTTTTGTGACAAAATTAGGCCTTTTCTACATTACAGAGTTTTGTCAGTAAAAGTCAGCTTTCATCAACAAACAGTGGAGGTGAACATACTACAATGATCCTCCCGCTGACAAAAAAATTCTCCTGCTTTGGTGACAAAATAAAACCACCTTGACGAGAGGCGTAGTGCATTTTGCAGCAAAGTTATCGCAACAAAGTGTCAGTGTAGACACTGCACTTGGTTATGTTGCTATAAAGGGCCTCCAGGAGGTGTCCCACAATGCCTATCCTGACCGCTCTGATTCAACTCTGCTGCCCTGCACCTAGGTACATAGGTCTTTTAAAGGCCTGGGAATTTTTGAAATTCCACATCCTGTTTGCTTGGCGTGGAGAGCTTACATCCCACCTTCCCTGCTGACCATGGCGGGTCCACTCCACAAGCACTCTCCTGCTTGGAGCACACCTGAGTTGTTGGATCTGTTTGCACTATGTGGAGAGTAGGCTGTGAAGTCCCAGCTCTGCTCCAGCCATAATAACTTCACCTGTGAGAGCCTCATTTGAGAGAGTGCTCCTCAGTGTCATATCCCTTGTAAGAAATAGAAATCTGTGTGTTGCTGTTTAATAAAAATTTAGTCTTAGAAATACAATGAATCTTTATTTATGTCTTACACACTGTGATTGATGCAGAAATTCATACACACTGGCAATCAGCACATTTGCAGACTACAATTAAAGCTCAGGCACCAATCATTACAAGTGTCATTCCAGGCACCAAGTAAGCAATGCCTGTTTGAATGCATTACCGAAAGACATATTACCAGGGCTCATTGTCAAAATGCTGCTTCAAAACCTCCCTGATTTGAATAGCCTCCCGTTGATCCCCTCTAATAGCCCTGGTATCTGGCTGCTCAAAATCAGCCATCAGGCAATCCACGTCAATGCTCCACCCCGCGGAAACCTTTCCCCTTTAGCTTCACAAATGTTATGGAGAACACAGCAGGCTGCTATGATTCTGGGAATACATTCCTCTTTGAGGTTTAACCCGCTAGAAAGGCAGCACCAGATTCCCTTTAATCTGCCAAATGCACATTCAATGGTCACTCTGCACCTGCTGAGCCTGCTTGCTGCTGTCAAGGTTTCTGGTATAAGGTTTCATGGTCATGATACTAAAGGGTAGGCTGGGTCTCCCAGTATCACTATGG
The DNA here is from genome assembly GCA_003942145.1 of Platysternon megacephalum. NCBI lineage: Eukaryota > Metazoa > Chordata > Testudines > Platysternidae > Platysternon > Platysternon megacephalum. Next base: position 16,676,228 of record QXTE01000010.1, read on the forward strand.
TCATTTTCACATCCCCTACTGGAATCTTCTGATCTGGAAATAAAGTCCCTGCTTGCAGCTTTCTGTACAGGTCAGAGCTCCTGAAGATGTGTGCGTTCCGCACCTTCCTTAACCAGCCTGCGTTGATGTCATTGAAATGACCCCAGTGATCTACCAGCACCAGCAATGCCATAGAGAAGTAGCCCTTTCTGTTGATGTACTTTGTTACAAAATGGTCTTGGATATGCCAAAATTTGGATATGCATGCCATCTATCGCCCCGCCACTGTTAGGGAATCCCATTGCTGCAATGCCATCCACTATTTCCCACATATTTTACAGAGTCACAGTCCTTTGTAGGAGGAGGCAATTAATGGCCCTGCACACTTGCATCACCGCAAACCCCACCACAATCCCAACTCAAAACTGATTCAGCTCTCATTTTGGTGTCCTTGAGCCGCAGGACAGGGGTGAGCTCCACACACAGTTCCAGGAGGTGGCTTTGCGCATCCAAAAATTCTGCAGCCACTGCTCACCATCCCATACCTGCATAACAATGTGATCCCACCACTTAGTGCTTGTTTCCTGAGCCTAATAGTGACAATCCACCATATGCAGCTGCTCCGTGAATGCCAACATTAATCTTGAATTGTTTCTTTCCATGGCACACAGCAGGGCAGGCACCATGATTCATTGTCAATTTAGCAACTCATGAAATACTGCAGGATCTACTATGTTGTGTTCATAACACTCATTACAAGACTGGAGAGAAGTGCAGGATTCATGCTTTTAGGCAGAGATGGCAAGTGCACAGTTTACAATTGAAAAACTGCTTGAAACTGAGTTGGAAGTCCATGGAATGATGGGATGGAGAAAACTGCATCATGGGACAGTGAGCCCACCACCATCATGCATTGCGATCCATTCCCAGAACTCCTCATGGCAGAAGGTGGCGAGTAGCACTGTGGGATAGCTACCCACGGTGCACTGCTCTCTCTTTTAATGCTAGAGCACCAACTGTGGATACGCTCTGCCGACTCAAGGGGTGTTGTGTGAACATGCACAAGCAATGTAATTACAGTGGTTTATGATCATTGACATAACTTAAGACATCTTAACTCTGTAGTGTAGACCTAGCCTGAGAAACTGCTCCTTTTATTCTTGGTTACTCTTGCATCTGGAGAAGCAGGACTTTGTACATTCCTTGTAAATAAACAAGACTGTATCAAAGAAAATACCAGACTCCAGCAATTTCTGTTTCCCACAGGAAAGCAAGTCCCCAAAGTCAGACTACAATTCCCGGGAAGCAGCAGCAGCTACTCAGGAGGACACAGATTAATGTTGCACTTCAGTTCAACAAACTTTGTTCCATTAAACATTTTAATATTTCAACTTTACATCCTTATTTGGGACAAAAAGCAAATTTTGACATATCGGAATTTCCTATAAGATGGAAGTGCCCATCTTTGACCAACTCTAGTATATGTAGAGGATAAAAGGAAGATGTTTTCAGTTACCTATAGCTGTTTGTAACTGGGTTATTCAATAGGGTGGCCTCCTTGTGTCAGAGAGCTAACAAAACAGAACAGCACTTTTGTACAACCAGCTCACGTTATCTATTTCACTCCCTTCTTTTTCCAATAACTGGCTTAATGGCACCTAGGTATTGCCCAATGGCCCATTTTCATAATGCTGTTATGTTCTTTTGAAGTGACAATGTTTTTCTGACATCTTTAGTAGATGAACAAGCTCTCTCCAGCAGTGTTTTGTCAGGTGTGGCCACTGCCTTCATAAAATCCTGGGTTTAACTTTGGTGGTGGGTGGGAGAAAGGCAGCTTTTATTTTTTCCCATTCTTTCACACTAGCCCAGGACAAGCACTTTAAAAAAAAAAGGGGAGAGGGGGGTCAGCCATGCACTCTAAGAAAATGAGTGAAGATGGCTTGTGCTAAACCTTCTAATCACATGAACTGACTCAGCAAGTCAAGGAACCAGAACCAAAAACATTTGATGTATGGATTAGTTGTAGCCAACCAGTTCATCTTGAACATGTTACAAACAGTTGTGAATTCAAAATCAGGCACATGTTTATGAGAGAAACTTTAAGAAACTTTTAGTATGAATTTTTTGTCCAGCTCTATTGCCTAGAGCAGTTCATGCCAAAGTGGTATGGAAAGGGTCCCAGGGGGGACCAGCATAGGCGTTAATTCAACTGCCATGCACAGGTTGGCAAGGGCACTATTTCCAGTTCAGCTGGAGATGTTAAGGTTGCTCATTTGGAAGTACCTTAATAAGGCAGATGGGGGCACATTTTCTGCTAGATACCTGGAACCTGGGGGTAGGAGGTTAGTGATGTAGCATGGAGATCCACTGCCTCCTTTCACATGGCAGAGCTATGGGACAAGTCTTAACAAATTCATGCAATTACAGGAGCGGTAAGGCTGGTCATCGAATGGCCCATTACAGAGCAGTGGGTGCTGCTGTACACGGTGTCACAAGCAACCTGTCAACTGGCATCCTCAACAATCTTGGAATTGCCTCCCGGCTGTTACATTTGTCAGTGGGCTAAATGGTTATCCATGTCCACACAACAGTCTTAACTCAAAGGTTGCTGACTGGGCGATTGTATTCCAATAGCCTATGCCGCAGTCATGCAGCCACATCACAGGTAACATTCTCAGGAATCTAAGTGGCCTTGCTCAGAGCAGCATTCTTAAAAGCAGTTTTGGTACTTTTGGAATAAGCGAGCTGATGCCTGTGTTTTGTAAGGGCACTGTCAAGGGGGGAAAAGGGAGTGGGTGGGAACTGGGTGATGTACACCAGGACGGGCAAGCAGGGACATTAAACGACCTTGCTTCTGCCCTATGAAATGTGGTTCTCAGTCATTCGCAATCAGGGGCCACAACAGCAGTGGTGCAGCTGGGTACAGGGGCACAGGCAATTCTGACAATTGGGCATTGGCATTTGAAGCATACAATACGGTGTGCAACTTTGGGTGGTCAATCGCCACTAATGTGTTGGGATTCCATTCCAGATGTTGCCAGACTGGCCATGGAGGCTGTGGTGTGGCTCTGTGGGCACAGGATTGTTTTTCTTATGCACATAGGTGGACATCCTAGTGGCCTTAAGGGTGGGCAACCGGGGTCAAGTGATGGGGTAAGGCTGCGTTGGCATGGAAGGAGAAACATTATTAGACTAGCTCATTCCACTGCTGTGTGCCGAGGGGCCCATCAGCAGTCACTGTCATGATGTGGCACACGTTGGTGCACATTATTTGGGAATGTGTAAAGGAGTTCAATTACTGCCCAGGACAAGAAAGGACTTGATGCAGATCTGTGTTGTCGGACTTGCATTCATGCATGGTCTGTCTGAGAGCCGTAGAGCACCACCTGAGTGGACAAGGCTCGACAGATTCTAACAGGGGGGTCGCCAAATCCCTTCGGGTCATAAAAGGCTGAGCAATTTGGGCATCCTGGGGCACCAAATTATTCAGGGAGTATGGGGTTCCCCTATAAAGCTTTGGAGCTCATTTGTTTTGGCCAATATAAAAGGGGAGGGGGCAGTAGCGGCGCCAGCTTTGCCGGCGCCCTAGGCGGCGGAAGGTCCCGCCCCCGAAATCCCGCCCCCAACAGCGACGGCGGAAGGTCCCGCCCCCAAATTTCTACGGGCGGCGGGGGCGCAGGAATGGGAGCGCCGGCCCTGGGAGGGGGCAGTAAATGATGTCTGGGAACCTGACTGGGTTTGGTGGGGAGGCAGCCAAGCTAATTGCTGGTGCCTCCTTGTGGTGGATGTCCAGTGCAGGTACTCCATAGGAAAGATATACAGTGACCAGATAAATGGCTTGGAAAAGGACTTTAAAAGAGTTGTTCATTAAAGGAATGAACGGGGGGCAATTGGGGACTCCTATGATTGGTACGGCAGGATGCCAACACCCCCATTTTTATAGCCCACCTTAACCTTCCTACGAGGGGGGTGGATGGTAAGGTCCCAGCCATGGATTTGCTGGAGGGACCTGAATGGAAAAAGAGGGGGAGCTGGTGGAAGCCCCCCCGCCCGGGTAAGGTAAGGTCCTGGCAATAAATTTGCTGGAAGACTAGGATGGAAAAAGAGGGGGAGCTGGTAAAAGCCCCCCCGGGTAATTACGAAATAAACATGGGGTTACCTGCACTATACACTTTTATCTGCCGGGTAGTCCCAGACATCTAATAATAAAGTTGCTGCCCAATTAAACCCATGTCAAATGTCTCCTCTCCTTTCAGTATAGCCACATTGTTTGTTCTTGTCTCAGCACAAACCTTTGACCAGTGCTGAGAGTATGACAAAAAACAGAAAAAGGCTAGACAACAACAACAACAACAACAACAACAACAAAACTTTCTCCCATTCAACCATTAGGCTCAACTTCCCCTCGAAGCACTGCCTCTCCATAGGTGAAAAAGAAAACTCCTGGGCTTGTCTTTCCCCTCCCTTCAAATTAGGGAATGCGGTGGGGAGTACTAATCCTAATTCTGCTCTTTCCCATCACAGCCCAGAGTCTCTGCTCCCTCCATAGGGAAAAGAAATTCAGGGTTGAAGCCCTTTGCTACCCCCTACCAAACCAAAGAGCATATGCTATCCAGCTGCCAGCTCATATTGGGCCCTGGATATGAAGGCAAGTGGCTGCAGATTTGCAGAACAGGGAGGAATGGATATTGTATTAGGAGTGAATGGGTTTGAAGAACTGGAGTGTTGACAAGGGGAAACGAAGAGAGAATATACATTATAAGGCCTTCTCTACATTTTAATGTGGTTGCCCATTTACAAATGTATATGCCGCTGCTGACAGAGGCAGTATGAAGTTAAATGTATTCGTGTTTGAAAGGGTCTCTTAGATCCTTAGATATAAAGTGCTGTAAAAGTACAAGATACTAGGCCATATCATGCCACTGATTTATACACAGAACATCCCACTGATTTCAATGGAGCATTCTTCTTAAAAACAATAGCACAATATAGTCTCTTGTTATCTTAGCCTGAAATGTGACAACAAATGGAAATTAAGCCAAAATAAATTAATCCCCTTTTTTTTCTCTGTTAGGATATAATTCTCTAGCAAATTTGATAAGTTGCAGAACTGTATTTTTTCCATTATTTGTTTCTAGAGAACCAATTAATTAAGCATATTTTTCTTTATTTTTCAAGGAAATGGTTGTCAGTATATTACTTGCCTTAATTGCATTAGGAAATAATCTGTTCTGGAAAAATGCCATGACATATAAATGCATTAGCCAAGAGGTGCCAAAGAGACTTGTGGAACTGCTTTTCTGCTGCTGTACTAATTGGATGGCAGGGAATATTTCAAAGACTGTTCTCTGCCTTTTAAGAAGAATACAGCAATCTAATACAAAAGACTAAAAACTACTGCACATTGCAGCTAATTACAAAGCAGAGTGAAGCTATGGTGCTTAAGTGTCTTTAAAATAATGACAAGAAAAATCATGCTCAAACAGGAATCTGTCATCTTGTCTATTACCATGGATCTGGGCACCTGAGAATATAGTTTCACACAAAGGAAATTCAGGATCAGAATATATGGGAAGGGAGGGGAGATTTTCAAAGTTGTTAAATTTCTGGGGATATTTTGGAATTTACTTTAATTTAAACAGTGGTTTAAACATTAATAAAGTGGTTAAGTTTTAAATAGGGCAACATTTACTTCCCCCCAAAATATCTCAAATGAAGTAAGTTAAAACCATTTCCTCCACCCCTTCTATCTTTTAATGTAGTGACATTATAGTGGTGTTTCAATGGTTTTATTCTTTGAGGATTTGGAAGAGATTTTAGGATTTGGGGGCTAGACTCCCCCACATTTTTGGTTCTGTTGCTGCAGTTGTTTTTCATCATTGATTTTAAATTAAGTTCACAGTGTATTCTGATTATCCTCCTTTTTCTGGATTATGTTCAAGAGGGGATTTCTTGGCACATCCCATTTATTTTTTTAATCCAAGTTGTCCAACTCCACTTGACTATAAATGGGAATCGGGCACTTTAACTGGTTTCACAAATCCCATTTTAAATCCTTAGCTCTGCATGTCTGATCCAAAGCCCATTGAAGTCAATGGAATTGGGCCCTATAACATTTGTATTATTGTGTTTTAAGGTGGCTTCTTACTCTTTCTCTTCTTATGTCTCCTACAAGAAGATAGACAGTCAAAATAATAGACGAATTCTAAAAATACTTAGCTGAATTTACTAGGACACAAAAAGAGATTAGTGATGCAAGGAATAGTGTTTTTTCCTCCTTCTTCCAATCCCCTCTGTGATCTCTGGTAACAAATACAGCTTTTGAGATGGGCCAGTTATCGAGAAACTGACCTCTAAACAAACTAAAAGTTTCACTGGATCAGAGGTTCTCAAACCTCATTGTACCATGACCCCCTTCTGACAACAAAAATTACTACATGATCCCAGAAGGGGGACCGAAACCTGAGCCCCTAAGTCCCGCCGTCCCAGGTGCAGCGGGCCAAAGCCTGAGCCCAGACGGGGAGCCTGTAACCTGTGCCTCGCTACCCAGGGATGAAGCCTTTGGGCTTCCATTTTGGCCCCGGGCGGTAGGACTTGGGCTTTGGCCCTTGGCCCCACAAGTCTAAAACCAGCCCTGGCAACCCCATTAAAATGGGGTTGTGACCCACTTTGGGGGCCTAACCCACAGTTTGAGAACTACTGCACTGGATATAATTCAGAGCTATTCAAACCATAAGTCTATATTTGATCCATTTGAATCAAAGTTGGATCAGGTTTTATCACAAATCTTAGACTAGAACAAAAAGCAACTGTTGAAAGAAAAGAGATCTAAACCAAAAAGGTAGTTTTGCACCTGTTCTTCATTAGAGTAAAAAAAAAATCTGTAGAGGAGTGTCAATAAAAGACAATGCTCATGTGGGGTGAAAAATTGAAATTATGATTTTAAAAAGGTCTTCTGAGAAGAATATTAGGTATTCAGACTGTTTGGATGTAAAGTTATTTGAACTATTTTTTTCTGGTTGTTGAACTCTTACCAAATGGGATTTCATTCCCCATACAGACACACAGACTGGTCAGATCTTCTCCATTTATATCACAGTCTGCTTCACCTATCTTAACTAAAATAGTTAAGTAAATATAGCATTGCAATAGGGTCAGAAACACAACTGCAGTCTGGAGAAAGAATGATAATATCATTTTTAAACAAAAAATGTCCCTTCCCCCAATATTAGTACAACTACTCAAAAACACAGAGCAAAAATTATTGGCACAGCAGCCTGAGTTCTTGTCATTCGGTTTTCAAGCATCACTTTTGAATGAAAAACAGAAGCTTTTTTCTTTTTGCACTTGTATGTTATCCCACTCTTCCCATTAACACAATTAGGCCAAAGGCAGCTCTTCAAAATGAAGATGTGTGTTCTGATGAGGATGTTTTGAATAAGTCCCTCTTAGCTGACTATGAAGAGTTGATAATTTGATGAAAAAAATAGCAGACATACAAAAAATAAGTTTATATGCCACAAAGGAAAATGATTACCTTTACAATTTGTCTTTGAACTATTAAGAATGATATCCTCCCACTTTTCCTTTTTTGACTATGGCGTATGAGTGGACTTCTTGCTAGGTCATTCTTTGAGAATTTTGAAATTTCTGTAATGACAAGACTTTTACAATATTTCTCTCTTTTCCCCATGTTAAGATGATATGACTAACGTAAACACTCCAAACTAGACTACCTATACCAGGGGTCGGCAACCTTTCAGAAGTGGTGTGCCGAGTCTTCATTTATTCACTCTGATTTAAGGTTTCGCGTTACAGTAATACATTTTAACGTTTTTAGGTCTCTTTCTATAAGTCTATAATATATAACTAAACTATTGTTGTATGTAAAGTAAATAAGGTTTTAAAATGTTTAAGAAGCTTCATTTAAAATTAAATTAAAATGCAGAGCCCCCCAGACCCGGGCAGTGTGAGTGCCACTGAAAATCAGCTTGTGTGCCGCCTTCGGCACCCGTGCCATAGGTTGCCTACCCCTGGTTAAATCAATCTGGTAAATCAACTGAAGCTGGTGCAGAGTGTATCTGCCAGCCTGCATATTTAGTGGTTGGGAGCTCATGACACCTTTTGTGCTGTGATCTGCCTTGACTATATATTATTTCCATTTTGAGTTTAAGTGGCTGATTTTGCCCTATAAATCCCCAAATAGCTTGGGATCCTGCCTGCTTGAGAACACCTCTCCCATCAGAAGGGAACTATTGGCAGTGTATTCTCCAGGAGGAAACATCATCTCAATCTCCCACCTACTTCCCATTTGTCCAAAATGCCCCAAATCTGTAGGTTTTCAGGGTACTCAGTGTGTCCAGGCTCTTGAGGAAGGCATGACATGATGAAGACTGTCATTTGTAAATGGGTAGGGTATTGTTTATGTTTGTGCTTACCGTTAACTGATTACTTTTATGGTTTAAGATAAGGAGAAGCTGTTGGTTTGTTATGTGATTATATTTTAAAAGTGTAACAAAAGGCACCTTGAACTTTGGATTTTCACTTTAAGTTGTGCTACAAATGAAAATTGGAAGGAAAGAAAAAAGAGTTTGTTTTGTTTGTTTTGAAATCTACCTAATATGGTAGAGGTAAGGTGGATAAGGTGATATCTTTTATTGGACCAATTTATGTTGGTGAGAGAAACTTTCGAGTTACACAGGGCTCTTCTTCAGGTCTGGGAAAGGTACTCAGTGTGTGTGTCAGCTAAATACAAGATGGAACCGGTTGTTTAGCATAGGTACTTAACACACATTTTAAGAGTATGTCTACACTGCAATTTAACTCCCACAGCTGTCTTGTGTCAGCTGGCTCAGGCTTAAAGGCTGTAAAATTGAGGTGTAGATGTTCGGGGTTGGGCTGGTGCCCAGACTCTGGGACCCTACAAAGGTGAAGGGTTCCAGAGCCCAGACCCCAGCCCAAGCCCAAATGTCTACACTGCAATTTTACAACTCCACAGTGTGAGCCTTGTAAATCCAACTCAGCTGACACAGGACAGCTGTGGGAGTTAAATTGCAGTGTAGACATACCCTAAGAGCCATTCAAGGTGAAGTGGCCTGTTAGAACATCTACAGTCATAGAAAAATTAAAAAAAAAAGGGGGGGGGAGTTAGTGAGTTACAGATTATTGTAATAAGCCATAAATCCAGTGTCTTTATTGAGACCTTGATTTTTAGTGTCTAGGAAAGTTATGAATTTTAGCTCCCAGGCTTGTCTTTTGAAGGTGTTGTGGACTGAAAACTCAGACATGGAGTGATACTTTTGTGAAAAGTGTTCACACATGGGTGATGTGGTGTTTTTCATCTTATTTTTGTGAGTTCATTCAAGAGCGTAGCAATTGTCTGGTTTCATCCACATAGTTATTGGCAGCGCCGGCTCCAGGGTTTTTGCTGCCCCAGGCAGCAAAAAAAAAAAAAAAAAAAAAAAAAGCCGCGATTGCGATCTGCGGCGGCAATTCGGCGGGAGGTCCTTCGCTCCGAGCGGGAGTGAGGGACCCTCCGCCGAATTGCCGCCGAATAGCTGGACGTGCCGCCCCTCTCCCGAGTGGCCGCCCCAAGCACCTGCTTGTTCAGCTGGTGCCTGGAGCCGGCCCTGGTTATTGGGGCATTTAGTTCTTTGTATGATGTACACCACATGTTGCGATAGGCACCCCTGGATCTTGAAAGTTGTATTGTAGGGCAGATTGATCATCATAGCAGAGAAGATATGTATGCAGGTTTTGCATTTGTTGTTTTGGCATGGTCTTGTGCCACTTTGAGTAGGTGGGTCCTGGGCTGTGGGCACCTAGCTTTTGATGATGAGTTTGGCAAGGTGAAAGAGGATTATTTGAAGGTCAGAAGAGGGGGTTCAGGAAAGACTTACTTCTGAATGTGAGCCCCATTGAATATGGTTGTAGTTGTTTAATTATACCATGTATGGGCTCCAGTGTGGGTGATAGGTGACAACAAGGGGTGTGTGGTTGGAAGGGTTTTTTTTTTTTTTTTTCTTTATTGAAGCAGGTTCTCTCAGGGTATTTGGGCAGCCTGTTACTTGATGCAATCTACTTCTCTGGTGCAGTATCTTTGTTTGGAGAAGGTGGGTAAGTTACATTGTGTAACCCAGATTTTCTCCCAGTAGCATATGTTATGATATATGAGTGCTTGGCTGTAGATATGTGCGTTTGGGGTTATTGGGTCTGTAAGGCAAGCATGGTGATCTCTGGGTTTCCTGTATATAGTTTTCTGTCGAGTTCATTGCAAAAACTGATTGTAGTGTCCAGGAAGTTGATGCTGGTGTGGGAGTGTTCTAGAAAGAATTTGCTGTGTTTGAGGTGATTGTGGAAGCTGTGGTGGAAATCTGTGATGGAATTAATCTGTCCAGAGGATCAAAATATCATTGATGTATCTCAGGTATATTCTTCCTCAAGGCGGCTCACAAAGAGGTTGGACTACTGGGGAGTCATCTTAGTACCCTTGGCTGTTCCCATGGTTATTGAATGTAAAATTGTTATGGTTGAGGATAAAATGGATGAGTGTGGTGATGTGTTTGGGGTGGATATCTGAGGGTTGCCCATTGCCTTGTAGATATTGGAGACAGGCAGCAATAATACCTAATATTGTCTGGAAAGATGAGAGGTAGTTATAGCATCCTGAACTAAATTACATAGTATGGGGATATATATTGTATATTTAACAGGACAGATTTATATTTATGGTGACAATTTGGAGAAGGTCTACAACCCTTAGGTAAGAATTGGTTTGAGTGAAGAGCTCAGGTTTAGTGTTCTGTTATGAGTTGGGTTAAACCTTGTTGAAGCTGGTGTGTGTAACACTTTCATTCAAGTTCACAGAAGCAATTAAGCTCCATTATGTAAGTAGGTAGCTGGAATAACAGGAGTACCACCCAAAACACAGACACATGACAAGGCTTGAATCAAACTTGAAGAGTGAAGCCCATGGAGTTTCCCTGAGAACTCTTACAAGAAATCCAGGGGGGGGGAGGGGGGAGAGAGGAGGGCATTGGTTAATGGAGCCGTGTTTCTTTGGGTTTCTATGAGTGGAAGAATAGAAAAAACAGAGAAGCTGAGAGAGAAGGCAACAAGAAAGCACCAGCCACAGCAGCACTGGTAGCGAGGCCCTGAGGAAAAAGGTTTTGGCCTGAGTACTAGCTGAAAGAAGTTTGGAGCTGTGAGCAAAGGCTCTATTTTCTGTTGGATTCCTTCTGTGCTCAGAGAAACAGGACTTTGTACATTCTTTGTAAATAAACAGGATTATATCAAAGAAATACCTGACTCCATTATCAGTTTATTCTCCTAACAGAAACAATCCCTGGAGTCTTGAACTTTGGCTAACCTTTCAGGTCAAAAAGGCTAACCTTTCAGTTACAACACTAACTGAATTTCCTGAGTTTCTAGTTTTTGGAATTTAAACCATAACTCATCATTAACATTGTTTTAAACAACAAGATAGTTAACTGTATTTATGGATTTGAGTAAGTATTTGGTTTGGCAATAAAAGTTGAGGGCTTTGGATCCCTCCCCCAGCCCCTCACTTATTTCTTGATGCATCTGATCACTGGTGAGTTATTTTTGGTTCATACATCATATTGTTTCAATATTACAGCAGAGTTATTTTCTTATACTAACAACTTGAAAATAAATAAAAATGTGATTTTTCATTTCATATTAAGAACGAAAGGATAATATACATATTTAAATTTCTGTAATGTCTGGTTGAGGCAGATTAGGCCATGACAGCAAACTCATTTTCATTGCACTGCCTTGACAGCAAAGTCACATAACTTTAACTTAATAAACATGAAAGAAAAGGAAAGTGTTTCAATGTATTTGAAACTTCCATAGCAAAGACACAATGAGCAGTTGGGAACATGGGGCACCCTCATTGATTTTGCATTTATTTCATGAAACTGACAACAAAGTCACATATCTTTAACTTAATTCATACATAGCATTTTATTGTGAAAGGTCTTGATTGTCTTGGCAAACTGGGAATATTCAGGATCAGTTTAATTTCAGAACAAAGCCACAATGCAACTTGATATTGGACTGAGCTCTTTTGAAAACCTGGCCCTTAATGTTCTCATGTTATAGTATTGTTATTGAAAAGCCAAAACTATATATCTGTTCTGATTTCCTTACCCTTGTGCATAGACAGGGGTATAGACTAGAAAAGAGCACTTAATTGGAGCATATGTTTAGTTGACTTATTTATCTTCAGTCTTTATATGATAACATTATTACTACTGTGATAAAGTTCCTTCTCTGCCTTGGTGGGTCCTGTGCTTATTGGCGGATTTGCTCACCTCAGAGATTCATAGCAGCCCTCAGTTTGGCCACTTTTGCTAGTGGCGCAAACCTGCCATTCACTCAGCTAACCTCATCACTGGCCAGCATGGGGAAAAGGAAGGAGAACAATCCCCACAGTCTCTGCTGATCCACCTAGTGGGTCGGGGGATAGGCCAGGGACCTTCCCCTCTGGTGGGACCCACAGTCCAGGTCAACTTCTCTTATATCCAATGGGGGGAGGAGGATGGGGGGAACCCAGGCCCACCCTCTGGGTTCCAGCCCAGGGCCCTATGGATCACAGCTGTATAGTGTTTCTTGTAACAGCTGTGTGAGCTACAACTCCCTGGGCTACTTCCCCATGGCCTCCTCCAAACACTTTCTTTATCCTCACCACAGGACCTTCCTCCTGATGCCAGATAGCGTTTGTACTCCTCATTCCTCCAGCAGCACACCCTCTCACTCTCAGCTCTTTGCGCACCCCTCACTGACTGAAGTGAGGTCCTTTTTAAACCAGGTGCCCTGATTAGCCTGCCTGTCTTAGTTGATTCTAGCAACTTCTTAATTGGCTCCAGGTGTTCTAATTAGCCTGCCTGCCTTAACTGGCTCTGGCAAGTTCTTGATTGTTCTGGAACAGCTCTTGTTACCTTACCCAGGGAAAAGGGACCTGCTTAATCTGGGGCTAATATATCTGCCTCCTATCACTCTCCTGTAGCCATCTGGCCCAACCCTGTCACACTACAAAGTTATAGCTTCAGCTCACCCAGAAAGTGTGTATGACCATGCATCTTAACATGTTGAAGGGTGAGTGCCTAAGGTTAGGGTCTCAAGTCTATGTTTAGGCAGTGAAATAAGATGGATCAGACCTTCAAAAGTCCTGAGCACACAGAGGTCCTAAACAACACCTCTGAAAAATCAGACCTATTTTATTTAGGTGCCTAAGAATGGATTTTCATGTCTAACTTCAGGCATCCATAGATGTAAGTTTTGGCCTTGTAACCATATTTTTATGTAATAAGTGTAATGTTTGGGCTAGAAGTACATTTCATTTAATTATTTACCAAGTAAACCATCTAAACTACAAGTACAAAACTACACATTTTCTTGATGTGTGGGTCTGTTAGTGCTATCTGCTATAGAACAGTGGTTCTCAAACTAGGGCCGCCGCTTGTTCAGGGAAACAACTGGCGGGTCGGTCCAGTTTGTTTACCAGCCGCGTCTGCAGGTTCGGCCAATCGTGGCTCCCACTGGCCATGGTTCGCTGCTCCAGGCCAATGTGGGCTGCAGGAAGGGCAGCTGCTTCCAGCAGCCAGTGGGAGCTGCGATCGGCCGAACCTGCGGACGCGGCAGGTAAACAAACCGGCCCAGCCCGCCAGGGGCTTTCCTTGAACAAGCGGCGGCCCTAGTTTGAGAACCACTGCTATAGAATACGTTAATATTGATGTAAATATATATTTTGCAATATAACTCAGGACTGTAAATACAGTTTTACTGCAGATCTGAATTTAGAATCTGTCTTGCACTGCTTAGCATGACATTTAAATTTTGCTAAACAGCCCAACACAAGAGGAGCGTGAAATATACTGGATGCAGACGTTTCCCATTTTACAGTATCTATCTAGTTCACAGCCAAAGGCTAGTCTGCATCAGAGCTCAACAATGTCAAAGAGGTAAAAATCACAAGAAAGAACTTTGTTTCATAACACTTTGGGCGCTCCTCTCCCGAGCCCCACATTCTTTGCTGCTCTTGACTAGGAATAGGAAGGAGCACCTGATTACACAATGGGTCAGATTTTCAGACGTGTACATCTCCCACCAGCTTCTGTTATTTTGCAAGGGAGCGACTGGGTGCCAATCTCTTTTTAAAATCTGGCTAACTCTTGCTTTCCGGTGCCATCATCAGAGGGATGCCAACTGGGAGGTGAGGGAGTGCGGGGGGAGTTCTTCTTACCCACTAAAACCAGTGATAAACAGCATGGCCAATTTTTCATTGCTTCACACACACACACACCTTACCATCCTATTAATTGTTTATTATTATTATCATCATCAAAGATGGACTAACCACTCTGTATTCTGTCATCCAGGTACAAATACTAGCCACATCATAGCCAAATGAATCTAGCACCAGTGCATAGACTGTTTCCTGTGGTATTTTCTGAGGGAAAATACAGCTATCCATAAGTTCAGGGTCATGCATTCTGGTTCACATTTTAGATGCTAGTACACAAGATTCCAGCACTGCTGTTGTTAAGTTCCAATACTGTTGCCAGCTCACATGATTTTATCATAAGTACCACAATCAATGTCCTTATTTGGGGAAGGGGGTAGGAGAGTTTCAGGTTGTTAAAAACTTTTGCATGATCTGCCAGTTTCTCTCAAACTTGGTCCTTATTTGAAATAGCCATCATTGCGAGTTACTTTCAGCCAGGTTGTCCTCAGCTAATATTTCTGCCATTGCCCTACACCGTTTGCAGATAGCAGGGAGGCTCCTTTGTCCCATTGTCTCCCATAGGACTGAAGACAGACTGCCATCTTCTCTGAGGACAATCTCCCAGGCTTTATTGTTTGGTGCAGGGGAATGTGGAAGACAGATGGAGAATAAGAGGGAAAATACAGTAAATGTTGGTGGGCAAGAGAGTATGAGAGATTATGGGAGATAAGAGAATGTTTGGGGCAAGAGAGGAGGCCCTGACAGGGAGAAAGTGTTAATTCCCCTACTTTTTGGAAGGGTCCCTATCAGAGCACTAGCAATATGGACCCTAATGTGGGATGTGCAATTAAACGTTGAATTTTCAACCTGAAATGATTGCATACACATTTGGGAGAGGCCTCACCCCACTAAAAAGGCTCAAATTCAACCAAACAAATCAAACAAACCTGAAAGCAGACCGAAGAGATGTCTTTTTTCTTTTAAATCTCAAAATTTTATGGAGGGAGGGAGAGGTCTGATTCATTAAATGGAAGTGTCTGCCTGTACCATGAGTACAAACCAGGATTCCTCATCAGTTTCGGGTGGTTTGGCTTGCCTTGCCCTGCACCTCTCTGTGACTGGCACACACAGCACGCAGATCATTCCACATTGCCATGGCTTCAGCACCTTGTGACGGGTTGGATCACAGAAACCCCCTTGGGAGCTGCCAGCTGATGTACAAAGGCTACTTCTGTTTCTGTTCTCCCTGCCAGCTCGGTGGCTCCAGCACCCTGTCTTGGTGAAGCCAGACACACCTGTCTGCTCCAGACACAGACACAGGGTCTGAATCACCTGTCCCAAAGCTGCAGGTTTACCTGAAAACAGCTCACAGCAAGCTTTACAAATCCTGTGTGGAAAGAGGCCACAGCCTGGCTCTGAGAAGCCGCAGCTTCATGTGTAACTTGCTGCCTGTTTCCACTCAGCAAGGGACACTTACTCCTCAGGTGCTCAGTGGACTTACAATGATAGCACCTCCTGGGCTCCTCTGCTTGCACAGGAAATTTGGGACGAGTACCAGGGGAATGGGGAGGTGACCGCCCAGCCTCTTTTTTCCCAGACCCAGGGGTAAAACGGTGATTCTGCTTTCCCCCACCCTTATACCCCTCTGCCAGTGGTTTATGTTTGATTGCAGCTTGTGCTTGCTCATAAGAGTCTGCATACCCAGCTAATTCACCCAGTGCATTTACCTTTTTGTCCCACACATACTGTTTTACATCATCACTGCACATATTCAGGAATTGTTCCTGAGTAACCAGATCACACATCCCTTCGAAGCTTGTAACACCTTTCCCCCGCACCCACTTATCTACCAAATCTCTCATTTCATTGGCATAAGCCAGATTACTTAATCCAGATCCCCTCTTAAGACTCCTGAATTTAACCCTATAGGTTTCAGGTGTAACCTGAAACTGTTTCAAAACCAGTTCCTTAAATTTACCATAGTCTGAAGCATCATCAATAGGCATCTTATTGAATATGTCCAGAGCTCTGCCAGTCAATTTTGCTATTAATGTGGTCAGTTTCTGATCTTCAGGGATGGCATGGAGGGTGCACAGTCTCTCAAAGGTGATGAAATACTCGGCAATATCGCTGGACTCATCATACTGTGGGCACAGTCGCTCCCATTTGTGGATTTTTGGGGAAGTGGAGCCAGCAGGTGAAGGATTTTGTCTCTTCAACTCCAGAACAGCCAGTTCATGTTTCTG
>QXTE01000010.1:16697340-16838695 GCA_003942145.1 Platysternon megacephalum
GACCCCCTCCTCACCCTCTGTAGAATCCAGTTACAAAATGGAGATTCGGAATCACATGGGCAGGTCACATGCCCATGCATGACTCAGTATTTGCAGGTAGCAGCCATTACCCACATGGTATCTTGCATGTCTCCAGGAAGACTTCTTATGTGGATTGGAGCATTCCAAGATGCATTGTTCCCCGATCGGGTACTTAACCTAGTGAATTCCTTCCTAAAGAGGCTGACCAAATGCCTCACAAACCTTACCTAGAGATCAAGCAAGTATACAATCCATATTCTTAACCTCAAGTACAAAATGATCTATGTGTACAAAAGGGATGAATAGATATAGTAGACCATAACCTTTACAGAGATATGTACCTGGCACAGGCAGCACAAAACATATTCCAGTTATGTCATATTCCCACAAAGCCTTATGGGAGGTACCGTCACACACCTTTTCTGAGGACGTGAGCTTCTGCCATGCAGCAGGCATATGCACTGGGCTACGTTTCATTGTACTGAAGGGCATAACTTCAAGAAAGAAGAGACATTCTGTTCTGCTGTGCAGTATGCAAATGATGGAATAAGGTATTCCAAGGGAAGATCAAGAGAGACATATTTTTGGTCTGTCCTTTAAACCCCCCAAATAAGAAAAAAAAAACTAAAATGAAAATCCGAATTTAGAGATTAAATTGACATCAAATAAAAAGATGGCACTTAGTTATCTAAAAACTCTTCATGTTTAAGGCTGTGCTTTTTTAAATCAACAATTTTACAAACCTTTTTTTCCTCATCACTCTACACCAGTCATGGGGGGTGGGGAGGTTACCTCTTATGTTTCTGGATCAATGAAAATGTCACACATTGAATTTGAAAGTACTTTCCCTCTATTTCAATTGTTATGAGGTTAGTTCCAGGAGGAAACATTTTTGAGGCTCTATCAGACGATTTTTTATTTTTAGTACAGCTTTCTTTATTACCTTATGAGAGAAGCTGACAGTTATCCTAGCTCCTTGTTAAGTATGTATTACTGCTTTAATACATTTTGAGGGTTGTTTGAAACATTTAATATGAATTTTGCTTTTCTACCAGAGGCTTTTTTAGTTAAATATAAGAAACAACCAATATATAGAAACAATCCCCCCCCCACCCCCCCAAGTGTGCTATCTATTGCTGTCACTTGTTTTTATCTATATGGTGTGATTAGGTCAGCTGATTAGTTTTGAAAGTGAATCAGGAGAAGGGAAGGCTGAAGGAGAAAAGAAAAAAGCCAGGAAAGAAGGATGTGTGTGTTTAAATTGAAGGAGAGAAGGAAAGCGGGCCGGGGAGAGGGAGGAGATACAGAGAATAAAGGATGCACATAGGAAGGATAACAATAGTCTATTATTAACCTATTCTTAAAAGTAAAATAGTACAATTTATTACCTGTCTGCCCCAGACTCACACTCCTTTGACATTAAATTTAAGAAAAGCTATTCAGTAATATGTAGTCATGTGACTAAAGTGAATGACAGTTCATATGTAAACAGGTAACAGTACACTTTGAGAAGGCAATATGCCATATTTGCAGTCATTGTTGTCATTTGAAGGCAGCCAAGAAGCCAAAGCTTTTTGATAATAGAAGGGAACTCCGGAATCCAGATGAAATCCATTATAGGGATGTTACCCTGCTCCCTTTGAAATAAATAATACAATTCTTATTGACTATAACGGGAACAGCAGCAGTCTCAATGTAATTACACACACACACACACACTACATAGCTGTTTTCCCACAAAGACAAGGTAGTAAAGACTGAAGACAAACTACCAGATATTAGTAACCGAGGAGATTTAGCTATGATTAAATTTACATGAAAATTTAGATATTTGAAAGAATGGGAATCCACAGGTATGTTAGCCAAAACTCAACTCATGCCACCTTCTTGACACATACCAGGCAATATCCTTGTACCAGGGATCAACAAGAAGGCAGGAGGGGACAACCTCTCCACTAACTCCATCTACTTCCCAGCTCATCTCTGAACCAAAATTAGCTTGTATTCACCCAACAACGCACAACAGTATTAATAATTAAAATGTTAACATGTCAAATTTGATTTTAGTTATGTAATTGCTGGTGCTGTGCACTAGATTGGATCAGGGAGTACAGTAAAACTAGGTTCTCTCTTTTCTTCTCATTGCTACAAAATGGAAAAGTATTCTATAGTAATTCTATTTTACCAGTTAATTCATCCCACCTTCCAACCAACCCAACAAACACTTTTCTGACTTGATCAAGAATGTGTTCTAAAATATCATGTGGTCAAAGGAGCTCAGCATGAGTCTGGGAGCCAAGAAACTCCCACGTTCTAAGATTTTTCTTGATGCTTACTCATTGAATGGCTTTTGCCAAATCATTCAATATTTAGGTCTCATTTTCTTCTTGATGTAGAATGGGGATACTACCACTTACAGTACCTCACAAGGTTATTGTAGGGATTAATTAATATTTTATACAACTTTGAAAATGTAACATTACACAAATTCTAAGTACTATTTTACAGCATAGCACCCTAAGATAGATATTTTAGTAAGAAATATTGTCTTTAAAAAGAAGCAACCATAAGTCCTAATCTTGATCTCCTTTATGGACCCTCACACCTATATGGAATCTCACTGCAGGATTGTGGCTTGGTTTGCTCTGTTAATGTCTCCTAGTGAAAATACAGTAAATTAAGGTTGTTTCTAGTGATTGGATAAGCATCCAAAACTGTTGAAGTTAGCCATAGTTAATAGAAACTTAGCTGAAACTTGAGATTTCTCCTATCCTTCTCTTGCTCCATTTGTTTCACTCTCATTTTACTTCTTCTCTCTCCAGAGTATACCATGATCCTTCTCCTTTTACTGATTAAGTCCACCTCTCTTCCATCTTTCAAAGTCTAATCCCAGAATACCCTTACAAAGACCTGGCCACCGCTCCTTTTTAACTCAAGTTATCTTTTCCAAACCCACACTTTCTTCTCTCTAATTTCCCTCCATCAGCATACATACACATCCCCCCTCCCCCTCATAACAACAACTTAGCCTGTGGGCATTCCAGGTGAGAGGATGTTGTGGACATTTTGCATGATTGCAACCACCTGCCACTATAGTCCCTTTCTTCTGATTAATTCTATTAGGGGTGCATTTATCACTTCTAATTAGTGGATTATCTGTTTCTTAAATTTAGCATGATGAGTCCAGCACTAATTATAAAGAGTTATTTTTCAAAAAATGTAATGGTGTTAGAAAATGAAGAAACAGCATCAAGTTACAAAGATAATTATTAGCAGCTCTGCCTGAGAGTCTAATTGCTGTTTTGAAACCTGTGGATTAAAGCTGAAAACAACAGCTCCCTTCTTGAGTTCAGAATTATGCGTAGTGTATTCTGTACATAACCCAGTATGTACCAATGCAGTACTAACAAGACACTATCACATTAGTTATTTATGGAAATCTTTCAAATTGTGTGAGAGCTGAAATATGCTCTGATGCTACAAATATTCTGGAAATGTGTAATTTATTAATTAATGCAAATTATTAAGCCTTGTGTCAATAAGTTACTGCTTGTTCTGTTTTAAAAATACAAAGAATGCAAAATGCAGGATAGTATGTATCATGGCTATTGAATCTCATCATCTGAGATTCACCAGTAGAAATGTAAAAGCTTTAAAAATGTATTAGATATAGCATTGCATGAAAGTGAGCAGATAGAGACATTAAGAATCCAATAATTAATCTATCTCTGGTTGTGACTCTTTCCTTGTGCCAAGACTCTTCCTCTATGAATATTCACAAGGTTCAGTAATTAGCCCATTGTTCTTTTCTACCTAATTTCTCCACCTTGTTCATTTAGGGCCTGATTTTCAGAGATAGTGAGCATCTACAACTTCATTTGAAGTTAATGGGAGTTGTGAGTGTTTGCCCTTCTTAAAAATCAAGGCTTTAATCTTCACCTTGAAATTTAAATCCCTTTTTTATATTGATGATACTGAACATTGCATATCTTTTTTGCACCTTTAATAATTCTTTGACTACTTGTCCTTCATAGAATCATAGAATCATAGAATCTCAGGGTTGGAAGGGACCTCAGGAGGTCATCTAGTCCAACCCCCTGCTCAAAGCAGGACCAAACCCAACTAAATCAGCCCAGCCAGGGCTTTGTCAAGCCTGACCTTAAAAACCTCTAAGGAAGGAGATTCCACTACCTCCCTAGGTAACCCATTCCAGTTCTTCACCACCCTACTAGTGAAAAAGTTTTTCCTAATGTCCAACCTAAACCTCCCCCTCTGCAACTTGAGACCATTACTCCTTGTTCTGTCATCTTCTATCACTGAGAACAGTCTAGATCCATCCTCTTTGGAACCCCCTTTCAGGTAGTTGAAAGCAGCTATCAAATCGCCCCTCATTCTTCTCTTCTGCAGACTAAACAATCCCAGTTCCCTCAGCCTCTCCTCGTAAGTCATGTGCTCCAGCCCCCTAATCATTTTTGTTGCCCTCCGCTGGACTCTCTCCAATTTATCCACATCCTTCTTGTAGTGTGGGGCCCAAAACTGGACACAGTACTCCAAATGAGGCCTCACCAGTGCTGAGTAGAGGGGAATGATCACATCCCTCGATCTGCTGGAAATGCCCCTACTTATACAACCCAAAATGCCATTAGCCTTCTTGGCAACAAGGGCACACTGTTGACTCATATTCAGCTTTTCGTCCACCGTAACCCCTAGGTCCTTTTCTGCAGAACTGCTGCCCAGCCATTCGGTCCCTAGTCTATAGCAGTGCATGGGATTCTTTCGTCCTAAATGCAGGACTCTGCACTTGTCCTTGTTGAACCTCATCATATTTCTTTTGGCCCAATCCTCTAATTTGTCTAGGTCCCTCTGTATCCTATCCCTACCCTCCAGCGTATCAACCACTCCTCCCAGTTTAGTGTCATCTGCAAACTTGCTAAGGGTGCAGTCCACACCATCTTCCAGATCGTTAATGAAGATATTGAATAAAACCGGCCCCAGCACCGACCCTTGGGGCACTCCACTTGATACCGGCTGCCAACTAGACAAGGAACCATTGATCACTACCCGTTGAGCCCGACCATCTAGCCAGTTTTCTATCCACCTTACCGTCCATTCATCCAGCCCATACTTCTTTAACTTGCTGGCAAGAATACTGTGGGAGACTGTATCAAAAGCTTTGCTAAAGTCCAGAAATAGCACATCCACTGCTTTCCCCTCATCCACAGAGCCGGTTATCTTATCATAGAAGGCAATTAGGTTAGTCAGGCATGACTTGCCCTTGGTGAATCCATGCTGACTGTTCCTGATCACTTTCCCCTCCTTTAAGTGGTTCAGGATTGATTCCTTGAGGACCTGTTCCATGATTTTTCCAGGGACTGAGGTGAGACTAACTGGCCTGTAGTTCCCTGGATCTTCCTTCTTCCCTTTCTTAAAAATGGGCACTACATTAGCTTTTTTCCAGTCGTCCGGGACCTCCCCCGATCGCCATGATTTTTCAAAGATAATGGCCAATGGCTCCGCAATCTCATCGGCCAACGCCATGATTTTTCAAAGATAATGGCCAATGTAAAGGAAGTGTGTAACTTCATTATAGTTACTTTTATTCAAATACCTGATACACAGAGATTATATTTCTCTTGGGAAACAAGATCTTTAATTCACTACTCCACCTGTTCCCCCCTCTCCCCCCGCTCCGTCTTACATTTGCCTCCTCTTGCTACAACATTGACCTAAATCTTTGACTATGAACTCCCTTTATGTTTCCAAATATTCTGAGTCTACAAATCTACCTAGTATGACCTCTGCAGTATTGCCTAAATTGAATTCCACCTCTGCTAAATCTTACCATTACCTTCATCTTCTCTAACCTGATGATTGCAACTCCCTCCTTTATGACTTCCTTAAGTCCAGCTCTTGAGGCTGCAGTATGGACAAAATGCCACTTTCAACCTTCTAATTTATATCAAGCAGGACACACACACTGACCTCATCTTCATACAATTCAGATTTCAGGATCCATTTAATAATTCCCTCCCTGTTTTATAAGTCCCTCTTAGGACATACACCATTTCACATGTTCTTTCTCTGTCCTATATATGCCTTCCTCTTCATCTAGTACTGGACTAAATTGTATACAAGCGTCCTAAATCTGATCCTCTGCTACATACAAGTCTCACCGCTAACCAATAAAACCAAGGTTCCCTGTATTAAAACCTACACACATAAATCTAGTTAAAACTAAGAATGCATGAATATCCAGGGACTCTGTCTCCACTATCTCTCCAAACCAAGTAGTTGATTTCTCTAATTTTCATATGAAATCCATCACTATTGCTGCATCAGATAACTTCTCCATCTCCCTATCCTGCATTGTTATTTTCCGAATTCCACATTCCAATGGACAAAAATACAAAATTAGCTGTTTCTTCCTAAAATGTAATGTTGCAGTGCAAACCATACAAAGTTAGCCCCACTTCAGAAGACATAGAATTCCAGCAATATTGCTTTTCTTTTGTATTTTAAATATAGCGGAGGCCAGTTTAAATTTTCCATTAAAAGGCAAGTTTAATGGGGAGAAAAAACAAATATACCCAATTGGAATTATCTTGAAAAAACAGCAGAGCTGAAAATCTCTAAATCTCCCTGAGCACTGGTGCCAACTTCAAAAACAGTCTGCTTGAGGAGTTTATACTACATAGGTTAAAGGCAACTGGCTCATGGTGGTGAATCTTGTATTTTTTCCTCCAACAAAACTGCCTCAAAGCTATTTCCCTCCCACAGATCTTATTTTCTGTCTTCAAATACAGAGTGACATTGTCAATGAAAAACGAAGAGCAAACACAAAAAGAGCTTACCAACTCTATAGAGAGGGTGTACTATTTTGAGCACAATTTGTTTGATGAATTTTGTTTTAACATCCTGATTTGTATTTACATTTTATTTTAATTTCTTAGGTTAAACTAAAAAGTGGTTCATATTTTTAATTTCAAAGACTGTGAGAGAGCTTGAATTGGAGTGAATTAAGAATTACCAAAGTTATTCTTCAATTTAGAAGTTTTCCTAAAATCCATTGGGAGCAACTTTTGAAAGAAAGCCCTATAAAATATTTGTTCAGGTATTTAGGCATCTAATACCCATTGAATTAAGCACCTAAATATCTTTGAGGATCTGGGCCTTTGAGCACTCAATTCCTTCCCTCTCAGTTTTTTTTCAATAGATCTTTACTCTGGCTTGCCATGGGGGAGAAAGGGGAAGGAAGCACAAGGAGGTGGTTGTTTGAAAAGCAGGAGGTAGAGCTAAAGTGGCAGTTAGGATGGGAGGAGAGGAAGTGAATAATAGTTGTGAGCAGAAGGGGGTAGTTTGAGGTAAGTGGTTATGTATAGTGACATTGTGCAAACAGGAGGAAACATAAGGCTGGTATTTGTGTAACAATATTTAAATATTAAATTAAGAACATAGGAATTGCCATATGCATATACTGTCTTGGACATTGGACAATAACAGCAACTTCAAAGAAAAATATAAATCCCCCATAAAGAGTAATTACTACTATGTGGAAGGTTTCTTCCTCACTTGAGTCAGTTATTGGTTGCCTTTTTTTCTCTGAAACAGAAGGCTTGATACATAAGTCAGCTTCCTGGGTGGTTATAGTTAATTTAAGACCTAGCAGTATGGATGAGAACTGTTGACTAGAATGTTAGGACATCTTTAAAATTTGCCTCATGACTGCTCCTCCCCCACAATCTAGATCCATCAATAAAAGTAATCAAACAAAACTCGCCCTAGTGGCACATCACTATGAAAGTCATTACATGTTGAGAACTAATCATTCATTCTTACCTCAACGATTTTTTAATCTAGTGCAAAACTTTGCTTTACCTGGCTATTTAGTTTCCCTAATAGCTTCTTCTGAGGACCTTATCAAAACTTTTTGGAAAGTATAGACCAGGGATCGGCAACCTTTGGCACGCGGCTTGCCAGGGTAAGCACCCTGGCGGGCCAGGCCGGTTTGTTTACCTGCTGTGCCCGCAGGTTCGGCCAATCGTGGCTCCCACTGGCCGCGGTTCGCCGTTCCAGGCCAATGGGGGATGCGAGAAGCAGCACGTGCCAAAGGTTGCAGATCCCTGGTCTAGACAATGTATATCTAGCAGCTCACCACCTTCTTCACATGATTTTGATGATTTCTTCAAGAAATTATAAAATTAGAGAGAAATAAGGCCTTCTCCTCACTTATACAATTTTTAAACTAATGCAAGTCCATTGCCTTCACATTTACAGTGATGTAAGTGAAAAAACCAAGACCACAGTTTTCCTTTACAGATATATGCTGGTTAGTCCCTATCAAATCATATTTCAGTTGAATATTTATATCATCCCAAACTCTGGTTGCTTCATAAGAGAAAGTCATTATGCTGAAGAATAAGCGTGTGTGCGAAATAACTGTTTCTCCCAGCCCTTTCATTTAACACCAAGAAAATGACAGAAGTCAGTAGCTGCGTCATCTGTTCAGCAGGCAACATTTGAAGCTAACATGATAGATGGATGAAGATATGCCTTGGCAAAAGAGTGGAATTAAACCATAAACTCTAGAATTCAGTCACTGGAAGTGACAGGCCATTTAAAAAGAGACTGATAAAAGATGAAAATATCACTTGTAGGCTAGGGGAAAGGGGAAAAAAACAACCCTACAGGCCTTTGTAGCCAAGTCAGCATTGTATAAAACCCTGGATTGTTGGAGTAAACAGGGACATAACAACATACAGTATAAGTTGGATGAGACTGAAACTTACAGTGAACTTCAAAATAATGCCATCTAATCATATGCACTTTTGAAGCGGTGCATGGGGACATAACAGAATTTTTGAATAAATGGCTGTCTGGAGCAAAGAGCAGATAGCAGCTCAAGAGGTCAAAGCTATGTGCTGGAATAGCTGCCCTGCAGAGTGACTAAAATGTTGCAGCAGTGCTCTGGTAATAATTCACCTTGAAGCATCTTAAGGCAGCTGCCTCTTGCAGCTTTAACCACTACACAGCTGCCTCATTGTCTTAGATCTCTTTGATTAGACCCACTGCCAAATAATTCTCCTCTTTCAAATCCTTATCCTCCAGCATTCCTCCTAAACTCTTCATGAGCTGAGCTACTCTCCAAAGGCCTTGAGAAGCCACAAGACGCAGGAGTGGAATGGGAATACTATGTCTGGTGGAAGGCTGGAGGACAACTGATCAGGTGCATTTTGGGGCATATCTCACCTAACCAGATTTCTGTGATTGCAGGGACCTATGTGGCACCATGGTCTCTCATGTTCTCTTTCTGTGTCAGATTGTTGAGTATCCTGTGACCTGAAATATTTTTTTAAGTAAAGCAAACCAAAAATACATATCAATTGTATATCATGACTTTGGTATCAAATAAGTCAACAATAATTTAAGCTTCTCATTTGCATTGTAACAAAAAGGATGAATTATGGTGTAATGGACTCTAGTTAACTGTCTCCTGTTGTGATGGTCTCAGTCAGGAATAACTAAGCATCTTGTTTATCATACATATTTATAGATGTGTGTGAGAAGTTTATGCCATTATGTGTGACTTGATCTTTTGAAATAACTTGACTTGGATTGACTTTGTTCACATTGAAGTGTACTTGACTAGGTTTCCTTTGTGCATGAAGTGCAATTAGATATTTACATGATCATCACTGATAAGAAGTAGCCTGTAAACGGATAGGCATTTTATAGGTACAGTAGAGAAAACCAAGAGGCATAAGAGTTTTATCTTGGATATGTTTGATTAACTCACACCAGGGATGAATTAACAAAAAAAAACAAAAAAAACCTAACTATATTTCTGCAGAGTGGGAGGAAGGAAAGAGACATCACACACAGTAAAAGGTTTTCAAAGTTGTTATGAAATGAAGTGCAAAATATGTGCTATATGATAACATGGTTTGTTATGGTTTGTTATGTACCCCTGTATATTATCAGCAGTAGGGACTAAAAGGGGGAACCTCTGAATCTAAGAGCATGAGCCTATATTGCGACAGTAAAGAACCCAGGCTCTTCAGACGGCCTGTTGTTGTTGGGTTTTTTTGGTGGGGGGGAGAAGCATATTTCACAAAAAGTTTCATTGGCAATATTGAACTGAGACTATTTCAAATAAAGCATTTTGAAACCAAATATATATAAAAAACAGTTCAAAAATGGGTGGCGGAACCCTCTTCCTCACTGGGGAAAAAAAGTGAAGAAAAAAATTAACAGGTGTTAGAAAAGAGTATCTTTTTTTTTTGTTTAGAAATATTTCAAAAAGTGAAAATTTTTGACCAAAATGATTTCAAACAGATACACACACATATACACACACACACAAAATCAAAAAGGCATTTCCTATCAAAAATGATGATTGAAAGTGTTTGTCAAGCTATGCTCATCAGTTCANGAAAGAAAGCCCTATAAAATATTTGTACAGGTATTTAGGCATCTAATACCCATTGAATTAAGCACCTAAATATCTTTGAGGATCTGGGCCTTTGAGCACTCAATTCCTTTCCTCTCAGTTTTTTTTCAATAGATCTTTACTCTGGCCTGCCATGGGGGAGAAAGGGGAAGGAAGCACAAGGAGGTGGTTGTTTGAAAAGCAGGAGATAGAGCTAAAGTGGCAGTTAGGATGGGAGGAGAGGAAGTGAATAATAGTTGTGAGCAGAAGGGGGTAGTTTGAGGTAAGTGGTTATGTATAGTGACATTGTGCAAACAGGAGGAAACATAAGGCTGGTATTTGTGTAACAATATTTAAATATTAAATTAAGAACATAGGAATTGCCATATGCATATACTGTCTTGGACATTGGACAATAACAGCAACTTCAAAGAAAAATATAAATCCCCCATAAAGAGTAATTACTACTATGTGGAAGGTTTCTTCCTCACTTGAGTCAGTTATTGGTTGCCTTTTTTTCTCTGAAACAGAAGGCTTGATACATAAGTCAGCTTCCTGGGTGGTTATAGTTAATTTAAGACCTAGCAGTATGGATGAGAACTGTTGACTAGAATGTTAGGACATCTTTAAAATTTGCCTCATGACTGCTCCTCCCCCACAATCTAGATCCATCAATAAAAGTAATCAAACAAAACTCGCCCTAGTGGCACATCACTATGAAAGTCATTACATGTTGAGAACTAATCATTCATTCTTACCTCAACGATTTTTTAATCTAGTGCAAAACTTTGCTTTACCTGGCTATTTAGTTTCCCTAATAGCTTCTTCTGAGGACCTTATCAAAACTTTTTGGAAAGTATAGACCAGGGATCGGCAACCTTTGGCACGCGGCTTGCCAGGGTAAGCACCCTGGCGGGCCAGGCCGGTTTGTTTACCTGCTGTGCCCGCAGGTTCGGCCAATCGTGGCTCCCACTGGCCGCGGTTCGCCGTTCCAGGCCAATGGGGGATGCGAGAAGCAGCACGTGCCAAAGGTTGCAGATCCCTGGTCTAGACAATGTATATCTAGCAGCTCACCACCTTCTTCACGTGATTTTGATGATTTCTTCAAGAAATTATAAAATTAGAGAGAAATAAGGCCTTCTCCTCACTTATACAATTTTTAAACTAATGCAAGTCCATTGCCTTCACATTTACAGTGATGTAAGTGAAAAAACCAAGACCACAGTTTTCCTTTACAGATATATGCTGGTTAGTCCCTATCAAATCATATTTCAGTTGAATATTTATATCATCCCAAACTCTGGTTGCTTCATAAGAGAAAGTCATTATGCTGAAGAATAAGCGTGTGTGCGAAATAACTGTTTCTCCCAGCCCTTTCATTTAACACCAAGAAAATGACAGAAGTCAGTAGCTGCGTCATCTGTTCAGCAGGCAACATTTGAAGCTAACATGATAGATGGATGAAGATATGCCTTGGCAAAAGAGTGGAATTAAACCATAAACTCTAGAATTCAGTCACTGGAAGTGACAGGCCATTTAAAAAGAGACTGATAAAAGATGAAAATATCACTTGTAGGCTAGGGGAAAGGGGAAAAAAACAACCCTACAGGCCTTTGTAGCCAAGTCAGCATTGTATAAAACCCTGGATTGTTGGAGTAAACAGGGACATAACAACATACAGTATAAGTTGGATGAGACTGAAACTTACAGTGAACTTCAAAATAATGCCATCTAATCATATGCACTTTTGAAGCGGTGCATGGGGACATAACAGAATTTTTGAATAAATGGCTGTCTGGAGCAAAGAGCAGATAGCAGCTCAAGAGGTCAAAGCTATGTGCTGGAATAGCTGCCCTGCAGAGTGACTAAAATGTTGGAGCAGTGCTCTGGTAATAATTCACCTTGAAGCATCTTAAGGCAGCTGCCTCTTGCAGCTTTAACCACTACACAGCTGCCTCATTGTCTTAGATCTCTTTGATTAGACCCACTGCCAAATAATTCTCCTCTTTCAAATCCTTATCCTCCAGCATTCCTCCTAAACTCTTCATGAGCTGAGCTACTCTCCAAAGGCCTTGAGAAGCCACAAGACGCAGGAGTGGAATGGGAATACTATGTCTGGTGGAAGGCTGGAGGACAACTGATCAGGTGCATTTTGGGGCATATCTCACCTAACCAGATTTCTGTGATTGCAGGGACCTATGTGGCACCATGGTCTCTCATGTTCTCTTTCTGTGTCAGATTGTTGAGTATCCTGTGACCTGAAATATTTTTTTAAGTAAAGCAAACCAAAAATACATATCAATTGTATATCATGACTTTGGTATCAAATAAGTCAACAATAATTTAAGCTTCTCATTTGCATTGTAACAAAAAGGATGAATTATGGTGTAATGGACTCTAGTTAACTGTCTCCTGTTGTGATGGTCTCAGTCAGGAATAACTAAGCATCTTGTTTATCATACATATTTATAGATGTGTGTGAGAAGTTTATGCCATTATGTGTGACTTGATCTTTTGAAATAACTTGACTTGGATTGACTTTGTTCACATTGAAGTGTACTTGACTAGGTTTCCTTTGTGCAGGAAGTGCAATTAGATATTTACATGATCATCACTGATAAGAAGTAGCCTGTAAACGGATAGGCATTTTATAGGTACAGTAGAGAAAACCAAGAGGCATAAGAGTTTTATCTTGGATATGTTTGATTAACTCACACCAGGGATGAATTAACAAAAAAAACAAAAAAAACCTAACTATATTTCTGCAGAGTGGGAGGAAGGAAAGAGACATCACACACAGTAAAAGGTTTTCAAAGTTGTTATGAAATGAAGTGCAAAATATGTGCTATATGATAACATGGTTTGTTATGGTTTGTTATGTACCCCTGTATATTATCAGCAGTAGGGACTAAAAGGGGGAACCTCTGAATCTAAGAGCATGAGCCTATATTGCGACAGTAAAGAACCCAGGCTCTTCAGACGGCCTGTTGTTGTTGGGTTTTTTTGGTGGGGGGGAGAAGCATATTTCACAAAAAGTTTCATTGGCAATATTGAACTGAGACTATTTCAAATAAAGCATTTTGAAACCAAATATATATAAAAAACAGTTCAAAAATGGGTGGCGGAACCCTCTTCCTCACTGGGGAAAAAAAGTGAAGAAAAAAATTAACAGGTGTTAGAAAAGAGTATCTTTTTTTTTTGTTTAGAAATATTTCAAAAAGTGAAAATTTTTGACCAAAATGATTTCAAACAGATACACACACATATACACACACACACAAAATCAAAAAGGCATTTCCTATCAAAAATGATGATTGAAAGTGTTTGTCAAGCTATGCTCATCAGTTCAAAAGCTGACACTCCTACAAGTAATATTACTGGGCATATCTACAAACTTTTATGCGTGGACTTGTCACTGTTAAAATATCTGACATTCTATCCAACCAGTCCATTACCCAGTGTGGTTTTAGCTTCTTGGGCGGATACCAAGGCACAAGCTACTTGAGTTGACTGGCTTAGCAATTGTCACTTGCTGGGTTCATGGCACTAAGTTGACTCAGCAACTGTAGCATAATTGCTGTAGTTAAGGCACAGGGCTCAGATGCCAGCTTAGCTGCTCTATACTGATGGTATGACATGAAAGCAAATGCTTCTGTGGAGTCATTTGCTCAACAGCTCTAGCTTGTTTGCCTGATGTCAAGACACAGGCTTGTTTGAGTTTACTGTGTCAGCTCCTCTACTTTGTTGGGTTGATGTCAAGGACTATGCCCCTCTGAGGTCACTGGCTCAGAAGTTCCAGTTTGTTAAGCTGACCTCAAGGCACAGACATCTGAAATTACTTATTCAGCACCTCTAACTTGGTTGAAGAATATCCAACATATGTGGGATAACTGGAATAGCAACCCCAGCTTAATGAGCTAATATCAAGGTATTGGCTACTGTGCTGTTATTTTCTTGCTGGGCTGGTGTCTAGGACTCACTTAACTGAAACTAACCTTCTTTGTGTTAATTTACTATGGATAAAAAAAAAGAAAAAATGGTTTTGATAGTAGAATAGTCATACAGGTAAGATAAAAAGTGACAGCCAGCCAGTACTAAAAAGTCAGCTGAATACTTGTACATGTGAATGATGGAGAAGTTCAACTGTTGCATATTGTACATTTTATCTTACATGGAACTCTTAAAAAAAAATCTTTTCTTTGGATATTAGTCTGACTGCTGTGCCAGCACTACCATCAAGAAGAACCTATTATAAAGGCACATGAAAATTGGTGTTCTTTTCCACATTTTCTGCCTGCTGGCCATAGGTCTGATACTCATTTATGCAAGATAAGTTACATTTTGTTAGGAATCAGGTTTGGAATATGAAGTGTGCACATCTGGTAAAAGAATCTGATTTACCTACTGTAGCAGTTCTTTCCCTCACTGTGGAGGTGCATGACACTTATAGTAGCCTTCTTTTTAATGTGAGTCTACTTCCTGGTTTTACTAAGTAATATATTCTTTTATGTCTTTTATTTATTTTGCTATGAATGAGTTAACGTATTGCTGCTTAGATTCTTTTGGTTTTGGTTTTGATGGGTGATTAGTATGTACATATTTCTTTTAACAACTGAATTCAGAGAAAATTAAGATGAGATGGTTAAATATGTAAATATTTGGTGGGGGAGTTGGGTGGTAGAAGTACATTTCTTTCAAGGGTCCATTTATGAATTGAATTGCATAAAACATGACGGTACTGAAAGTAGAGATTTGAAAACCCAGTATAGTTTGAGGTTTTGTGCATATATTGAAATATTTTCTCAAGTGAGCAAATCCTATTTTCTAGAAGTTGTTGGTTGGTTTGTTTTTAAGATTCAGTTTATAACACAAAACATAGCTGTCTAATAAAAGCGAAGTCTGCTTGCAAGGGTGGTGTGCTATAGAATAGGTTCTACAGGAAGTGTAGAGAGGCCATACTTCCTGCACACTCCTCATGTCATCTGTGGCTTTCCTGTGATTCACTTTCTTCTAGAGCCAGAAGCAAGAAGGCCTACAACAGGGCAATTGCAGGCTCCTCACTGAGTTATTTTAGCTACCCTGAAAAAGGGCTTCCTACAGCACCTGGATTTCCTAGGTCAGGGATCGGCAACCTTTGGCATGCAAGCAGACTGGTGTCAAGATGAACCCTTTATTTTTTAAGGAAAATTTCTACTAGGCTAATTAAACTTGTGTGGGAGACCACCTAGGACAGGGATCGGCAACCTTTGTCACGCAGCATGCCAGGGTAAGCCCCCTGGCAGGCCGGACCGGTTTGTTTACCTGCCACGTCCACAGGTTTGGCCGATCGCGGCTCCCACTGGCCGTGGTTCACTGTCCCAGGCCAATGGGGGCTGCGAGAAGCCATGGCCAGCACATCCCTCTGCCCGCGCCGCTTCCCGCAGCCCCCATTGGCTTGGAGTGGCGAACCGC
Source organism: Platysternon megacephalum (assembly GCA_003942145.1). Taxonomy (NCBI): domain Eukaryota; kingdom Metazoa; phylum Chordata; order Testudines; family Platysternidae; genus Platysternon; species Platysternon megacephalum. The sequence goes on from QXTE01000010.1 coordinate 16,713,239, forward strand.
GGCCAGTGGGAGCCGCGATCGGCCGAATCTGCGCATGCGGCAGGTAAACAAACCGCCCAGGCCCGTCAGGGGGCTTACCCTGGGGTGCCGCGTGCCAAAGGTTGCCGATCCCTGTTCTAGACAATGTCTACGATTGACAAATCAAGGTTGTATTTTCAGGTCTGTCACAAACTTCCTGTATAACCTTTGCCAAGTCACTTAAATTCTTTGGTCCAGACCCCCATTTAGAATAAAATCCATGTAACTATAAAAATATGCCAGTTTATACAAGAAAAAGGATCTGTCCCAGTTACTCTATTCCTCAGTCACCCCATGTGGCGAATGGAGCTGTGAACATTCTGTGTAGGCCAAGGGTGCATTTCGAAGAATATTCATAAGGAGGAGGAGGGTAGAGGAATCTTTTTGCCAAATCTCAGAGTTTCCTTTTAAAGAATGGTCCTGACTGGTTTACAGGTCAACTGCTAAAACCCTTCTCTTTTCCCCAACTCCTTGATTATTAATAAGAGATTGAGAGATTTTTTTTAAGAGAATATATAAAAAGGCATAGAAAACTCAATCACAGTATGTAACTCAACTGTTAAGAAAAGCAATCAAGACAAGAATGAACTACACTTGTCAGTTGCATTGTACATCTATGATAAGAGTTAAAGTGTGCCAGCTGTACAGTTTGTCCACAGCTGTTATCATTTGAATCTTTGTACAACATCCATATTCTCTCCAACATTTACAACTGAAGACAGAGTTGATCAAAATTGCTGCAGCGTAGAACACCAGTAGTATAATAGCTTAGTTTTAAGCCATGCATAAGGAAACCTATTCCAGAAATAATTCTTCACATAATGCTTAAGACTGCACAGATGTCCATGTCTGATCTAGCTCAACATAATTAAGAGGAAAATGCTGACACAAGTAGAGTAGAGGCAGTACCTAATAAAGCAGAAAAAGCATGTGGAGGAGGTTAAACTGGCACCTTTTGGGGAAGAGAACATGTGTAAGTAGAATGTGTCAGCACCTGTATAGTTCCCCTATGCACTAGAGGAGCAAGGTTATGTTTTGGCAGGGCTGTCACAGTAAACTGAAGCAAACAAACCATGAATATCATCAGCTGGTAAGTGTTGGAACATGCTTTTCTCCAGAATCGTTGATTATTCTAATATTTGGTACATGAATGCCTGTATCATCAGAATAAACAAATTGAAAATAGATAGAGGTAAACTATTTAATAAAACAAGTCTCTGTCTGAGCCTAAATGCTGAAATTTAACTCACAGCTTCATGAAAAATGTTTGGATTAATTCTGTAAGTATCACACCTTCACAATGGTGCAAGTATCATGGTACGGTACGGTATGCTGTACTAGTAAGATATTTATAGCCGGTACTCCGTACCAGGAAAACACAGGAGGAGCAGAACTGCTTGGCAGCCCCATCCCAGCTGCTCCTCCAGCGTGGCTGTACCAGCCCCAGCCCTGCCCCCAGCCCTTCAATGCAGCTGTGTCTCCTGTCTGGGGTCTGTACAGCAGCCCTGCTGGAGGACAGGGCCGAGGGCGGGGCTGGGGACAGTACAGCCATGCCGGAGCAGCTGCCAGTGGCCCCATGTTCTGCTCCTTTCGCCACTGCGGTTCCAGAGAGCCCTGCAATTCAGAAGTCTCTGATGCAATGGGAGGAGGACAGAGCCCCCAGCCACCCAGGTAACATGGGATGGATCATTGGGAGGGGAGACAGAGAGTGCAGGGGCCCTGAGCTAGGCGTGGGGCAGGAAGGAGTCACATGGAGTGTCCCGTGGGAAGGTCACATGCCCCCCCTTTAGCTGGTGCTCCCCCTTTGTGTCCCTCCCATGAATGCAGCGTACTGGTAAGGAATTAATTCTACTTGCACCACTGCACCCTCACCTCTATACAAGGACTGTTCTGTCCCTATCATTTACCCTTATCTTTGCTCATGTCCCAGCAAATCTACTGCAGGGTTTCAGCAGGTCTGCCAATCACTGGATAGCTGGCTCCTATGATGAAATATTATGGGTTCTCAATCATTCCTGCAGTCATAGGGGGTAGTGCCTTCTGGGACACTTCTGACCTGGGAAACTTAGTAAGCAGTAATTTAACGAAGCCAGCTATTTCATCAGGGACTCTATGCCCTAATGAGACCTTGCATCATGACTTGTGAGGCTATCATTTATGGTTTCTCTGAGAACTGCTTGCGGAGGTAAACCTCTGCACAGAACTCCCCCTCCCATACAAAAAGTGGGTCCAGCCACCACAATGGCATTGTCTCTCCCTTCCTTTCAGTCCCACAGAGTAGGAGAGGGTTTGGGCTGGAGAGACAAAGCACTTGCACTCAGCAGATCTCAGAGCAGAAGTGTAATGCAGCCTATATTGTGTTTCTTCACTCTTATCTCCTCTCAGTTTCTCATTAGGGATCCCCTATCAAAGGGGTCACAGAGACAGCTGTCAGCTACAGAGGCCCTGAGAACCATATTACCAGAGAGCAGGCGCCTCTGTAGATACAGAGCCAGAGCAGAAGCACCAGGTCTCTGTGTAGTTGGTCCTGGCCTCTCACTGATCCTCTAGGGTCCATGCAGAGAAAGGATTGGCCTTAGCCTAGAACACAGAAAACCCAGGTTCGGTTCCCTGTTCTCCCATAGGCTTCTTGTTTGACCTTGGACAAGTTACTTATTCTCTCTGGCCCAGATACTCAAAAGCATTTAGGCACCTAGCTTCCACTGAAATCTGGGACTCTGTGCCTCAGTTCTCCATCTGTACAAATGGTGGTAAAAAGCCCTCTCTTATTTCACAAGGGTCTTGTGAGGATAGATACTATTATTTGCTAAGGTAGCACCTAGGGAAATAATGTGCAAACACATAACACAAAGACTGTCCCTGCCCAGAGGGACTTATAATCTAACTAAACGGCAGGTATCACAAAATGACACTATTAATTGTAGTCTTCCAAGGCTATATATTAGCATGCAGGCAAATGTTCTGCTGTCTGATGATGTTAGTTTTGGGTTATACACAGCTCCTTTGCCCAGAACTTAGTAAGTAGGAGACCTTGCTTTCTGCCTTGGTCTCTGGAGTCAATTACTGGGGCAGAATTACTCTCTGGGAACTGTACATTGGTGATGTGATAAGATTCCTGAACTAAAAGACTATCCTGCATGCTGTTTTTGGGCACTTCTGTTCACGAATGCTGCATGTGTGTAAATAAAAAAAGTTACACTTAATATATACCCAGGCTCCACATCACTAATTTCTCTTCCAGTGTGAAGCCAGACTGCAGGGTATCAGACACCTGCTACCCTGCTTGGCAGAAGAAGTGCTCAGATATTATGGAAATAGGGGGTCACATGATTACCCAAGACAGACAGAAGTCTGCACTGTTTGTGTACTTGCTATATAGCCTCTTCCATTGGCATAAGAAAGTCAAACATCCTCCTCCCCTCTAACTGAACAATTGGAGAGTCTTTTCACCTCAAAGAGACATTTTATTTTCTCTTAGCATCCTGTCAAAAGTTTTTCCAGGGTCCAGTTGCTTCCTCCTATGATTTATTTATATCCTTACTCAGCTTCCATGGAAATCCAGGTAGATGTGAACTGGAGGCTAATCAAGAAAACAGTTAATTGGGATTTGTTCCTGAGAAATGATTTAACTGAATGATAGTGAATGGTAAAGACTGTTGCTCACTCAGAATACTATTAGCATAAATTCAGTATAACAGAAGCACATTCAGCCATGTATTAATGGTTGAAAACAAAAATTTGTTTTTCTGCACATCTCTAAGAAAGGGACATGTCAATGCTAGCGTACCTTATCTTTGCCAATAAAGATAACCATTAGAAAGATGTTTAATCTCTCTCTTGTATTTTAATTTTAAGTGAAGTAAGCAATGAGAGTAGACAAGAAGCTGGAATGATTCAGGACAACCATAGGAGTGAGACAAGGATGAACACAAATCACCAGATTTGTCCAACTTCATACTGGAAGCAGGAGTAGCTGTAGCACTGAGATATGAAATAGGAGAAGTTATATAATGTGGTAGGACACTGCATAATGATTTCCAGAGAATAACTGAAACGGTAGACTGAGAAATCAGAAAATTCAGCACAGAGAAAACAAAAATTATGGCATTTGGAAGACAAGCAAAATTAGTAAAGATCAACATAAAAAACAAACAAATGGAACTGGGGGGGGGGGGGAGAGGGGAAGTGTTGCCCTGGAGGACTAGTGTCAAAGAATGAGAATTGTGAAGATTACCTAAAAAGAAGAATCAGAATATCCACTACTGCATTTATAAAACTCTGCAAGATCTGGAAGGCTAAAGGCATTTCAATAACAATAAAAGTCAGCGTATATGAGTATCTTGCGGATACTGTTGTATTGGTTGGAAAGCTGAAATATGAGGAAAGCTAATGAATTTAAGTTCTCAGCCGCAGAAATGAACTGGCTGAGGGGAATGCTGACAGTATCTAGGCTATAGAAAATATGAAGATATAAAGCTAGGGCAAATAAAACATTGTTACCCAAGATTCAAGAAAGATGACTGTGATGGTTTGGACATGAATGAAGAATGGACCCAGAAAGGATACCATACATGACAATACATACTACAGTACAAGGAACTAGAAATAGAAGACAACCAAGGATGCCTTGGATAGACATGGAGAAGAATGGCATAGGACAAAAAGGTTTACAGATGAACAAAGCCAAGTTTGTTCTAGTACAACAAACAAAAAAATGAGGGAAAGAACTCAGTTGGCCCCATCCTCGCTATTCAGCTGATGGATGGAAATCAAAGACGAAGAAGAAAGTAATAATTAACCAGTCTAAAAGCAAGGTTGCTGATTTATCTGAAGTGTTTGTAAACGGAAATAGTTTATTCTTTGGTTCACTAGCTATCCAATTACATTTTGATTACTGCAATAAGTTTTTATACACTAATTCATTCATACCTCTTCTCGAAATACAGTATGACCTTTAATATTAGCCATTATAATTCAATAGATGGAAAGAATTTATGCAATACTAATGTACAATATCATATTAATTACTTGAAGAAGTCAAAATTCTGTTTTACAGACATTGTTAAATGTAATACTCAGATAATTCTAGAAAGCTGTTTCATGCAATTTATAAAGAAAGCAATTAAAAAAACAAACTTTTCAAAATAAGAACAGAAAGGATAGGATTTTCACAAAGATTTAGCACTGGCCGCATTGTGCTCCTACAAAGTTAAAGATTCCCACCTCAAAGCTAGTGACTATGAGAAAGTTTTAAAGAGAAAATGTTTGGAAAAAAGAAGAGAGAGAGAGAGAGAAGCTGCTTTTTCCATTTGCTAAGGATGCCACATATAAGACCTGTTTTTTACTTAAAGCCTTTGTTGCAAGAAGAACAATAAACAAGCACAAGTAATGATATACCCCAGTTAATTAGTAGGGGGCTGGTGGTGGTCTAGGGTAAGAAGTCTGTGCAGCTCATTCTTCTAGGTCTGTGTTAGTTTTCTATACTAATTCCATCACATAAGTTGAAGGCTGCTTTCCTGATTTTTTTTTTCAGATAACCTGCCTTGTTGAACAGTTAATATATTTCATGTATTTTAGCTAATTTAGATTTATAGCTAAGTATAAATATATTTAGATGCAGAATGAAATATGTTTACATAACTGAGATAACAGGTGACGGTATTTGTCTGTTCATCTTCATAGTTTCAACATCTTGGATTTTGCATCAAGATGGTAATTTTGGGAATAAAGATAGTTACTAGGCATAATTATAAACTTGCTTTTGAGAAACACTGTAATTGAATCATTATAAATATGTTATATTAAGTCATAGGAGGAAATCTGAATAACCAAATAGTAATACAGGTAAATATACATGTAAAAGTAAATTTCTCTTTACATGGTGAAAATAATCTAGTTTGCATTTGCATTTGATCAGGGTTTTTGTAAAGTAGAAAGATCAGTGGGAGTTTGCCAGTCCTGCAATCCATTATATTCATATGTTTAACAGAAAGTACTTGAGCAGTCCCACTGACTGTGCATGTCTTTAAAGTTAATCATATGTATAAGACTTCACAAAATTCTGCTTGAAAGGAGGCTACATTTCAGAGCATTATTTATTTACTGAGATTGGGATTTCTAAAGGACCCTAGGAGATTTGGGGGCCTAACTCTCTTAGACCTTTTTTAAAAATCCCTGCCCAAAAGATTTGTCTCTGACATTTAAACATATGTTATTTGTGAAACTAGATTTTTTTTAAATGATGTTCTAAGACCACCCACTCACCAACTAGTTGCAAAAGTAATTGGTTCAGGGAAGAGAACTAACATAATAAAGTACTGTTATGGTGTGTTGAAATATGTAAAAATGTGGATTGCTTCCAGTGTTTCTATACTCCAAGATACTCGGGGGCAGAAAGTACTCAAAGAGATGCAAATAAGATTCAAGTAAAATCAAACATTCACCCTTTGTTTAATGAACTATAAATAACTGCCTATTAGCTGTGAATTTTACTTAGAATATTTTCAGTATTGAAACAGTACTACAATGAAGGATAGGATTCTATGGACCCAATGCTGCAACTCTTAATTCCGGTGATTAGTATTTGCTCACAGGGCAAGTGCAACAAGTTTATTTGCAATAACTAGTCCAATGGACTACTTGTTTGACCACATATTACACTCTAATAAGTCTTTGAGCCTATGCACATAGTGTTAGTATTTTTAAAATTTATATGTTCATGACTAGTGCCGTTACTTTAAAATGCAACTGGTGGCTCCAATTCTGTAAACTGTCACATGTGGGCAAGCCCTGTCTTCATCGGGAACAGTAATGAATCATTGAAATCAATACTGTGGGTTTTGACATCAATTTGGGTGCAGGAGTCCACCCTCATGGAGTAGCTAGTGGGATTAGGGGTCATCTCCCGTGCTGATTGTCGGAGCCCTGGGTGCATGGGACCCCGGTAACGAGCGAGTGCTAAGAGAATGTGGAAATGGTCAACGCTACCTCGGCTGATGCGGCAACTCATGGTGTCGGATGCCATCAGGTGGTCAAGGGACATCTACATAGAACACATCACTGGAAATTGGCAATATCAGGAGGAATGAGCTGGAGTGCAAATGAGAAATGCAGTTGGGAAAGTAACTCAAATACTTTCCTGATGGACTGTTTTTTCTCTAAATTGACTGTTTTTTCTCTATCCAAAATTCTCAATTATTGAGGGACAATCTTTACTCATTGATATATATTTGCTTTCCACCACCAACTCTCTGTATAAGTTTTTTCATGAGTAAGGTACCCAAATGCATGGATGCTAACTAGCTAAACTGTATTCTTAAATTCATTCATCTAAATTTGGGTTATTGCTGATTATGCACTGTAAGTATCTTATGACTTTAAAAACAAACTTTGTATTTGTGGATAATCTAAGCACTGTACCCAGATGTACAGACACTCTTTTCTCAACCTATGTATTATATAACTTTTTAAATATTAGCTTTAATAAACATTTTATTTCTGACCAGTTTAAGCCAGAAGTTACTTATTGGAAGTCTAACAAAACCTGTTCTCCTGCAGGATCCAGCCCTCTTTGCCAATGAGAGAAGCTCAGATAGCCTCCAAACATTGTGGCAGTTATCTGATTTTCACAAAATTGTTCTTTTTTTAAAAACACTGACTTTAAAAGAACAAAAACAAAAACAAAACAAAAACCCAAACAAAATACCACATAATTGCTCTCAATTTTTCACAAATATTTCTTTCCATTTTCTGTACTTCTGAAATTATGATTAATTCCTGAAATCTTGGTCATTATACAAGACAAGTATTATTAATCTCAATTCAAGGAGAACCCCTTTCCATAGAACCTGTCTAAGAATTATTGAAGGTGCTGAAACTCCAGCAGTCACTAGAGCTACATCATATATTTTGTCGAGGTTTCCTCTGCATTGACTTATGAGACTGGAACTTGTCCGTTCCATTTTCCTCTGGCCACATATGGAAGACAGACAACACCAGTATCCTATTCACACTGTAGTGCATACATGAGAAGTTCAGACTTTCATACCAGCAGAAAGGTTTTCTGAGATTTGGAGCCACAACTTGATTGCACATTAAATGCAGGGAGCTTTAAAGGATATCACGCCTTCACAATGTTTATAAAAGTAAAAATGTTGGTTAAAATAAGAAGGACCCCCTGCTAAGAGAAATAAGCTATTTCAAAAGAAAATTGTTCTAAACATATTTTTGCAGCTGGCAGCCCATTGATACACAGAACAATTATTCCAATGGTTTGTGTAAACATATGTAATTGTTTCCATGGGTGAAGGCAGCCCTGTTTTGGGTTCTATATGTAATTATTCAAAGGTTCTCATTTGCTCTTCAGACACAAGTAAAATTTGAAGACAAAAATAGTCCTTTATAGTTTAGGGTGTTTTATTTATGAAATATGTTGTTTGATGTGTTTATTTCCTTATGTTATGCAGAACTATTGAGTCTCAATGGCCAAGGTTTCAAATATGTTGGGAGCCACTGAGAGTCATCAGTTCCAATCTGGAGGCTTTGTGGGGGCACATCTTTTATTAGGGAGCAGAAAAACTGATAGAGCATAGTCTGCCCCCTTAACTATAGTGGTGTGTAGGTGTCATTACCTCAAATGGCCCTTTAAGATTTTTGGAAGTTTTGGTGTATTCAGAGACCTTGGAAATAAGAGGTGTTTGATAGAGAGGAAGCTATCCCAGGAAAAAGTAGTGTTTTGGGGAAAAAAAGTCAGCTACTCTTTCTTCAAGGGCCTGGGGCCAGGAGCATTGTCAAATGGGTGAAGTAAGGATCCCCTCACCCAATCAATTGGGGATGAGCTGGTAGAAGGAGACTAATACATGTAATGCTACATCCTCCCTTATAGCAGGGAGGACACCAAAAGGAGATGGTCTGACTGCTAAGCCTTCCTAGTCTGAGGATGAAAGACTATTTGGTGGTGTGTGTACCTGATGCAGGGGCGGGAGGGGTTATTACAACCCCTAAATTACAACCCATCTCCAGGAGGAGGGCTGAGGCTCCAACCTGAAGGAGAGACTCAGTGACTATTTGAAGTATATGCTGCTCCAGGAAATGAGAAAGGGGCAGGGAAGGACTTCTGAATTGGTGCAAGAAAGCTGACTAGGACACTTACATGGACTCAGAGTGGACATGAACTGTGCCAACTAACAAAGTGAGTAAGACTTTGTAGAAAGACTTAATAAATCAGACCCCACTCAGGGGCGACCAACCTAGTCTGGGTAATTGATTGAGGACTGATGGGTACAATGCACCTACAGGGTCATGAGGGATCACAAGGAGGCATGTTCGAGGGCAGTACCCCATGACACACACATACAAATCTCTCTCTGCAAGGACATAGTGTTGCTGTATTTCCTGGTAATTGCCTTCGTGTCTCAGTCAAAAAAAAAATAGCAATCCACTCTTAATATCCAATATTAAAATTCAAATCTGGGTAAAAAGATATAGGAAGGCATTAAGATTTAAGCTTAGAAAAATAGACATCTATCCATTTTCCCTCTGAAGACAACTTCTTTTGAAAAATTAGAAAGCTCACTGCCAAACAGGCGTGTTTCCTTGCCCTGTGTTCGTCAGTCCCAGTGTCAGAACATGATCTCCTAAGAATTTCTGAACTCAGGATAAAGAAAAATAGGACATGAATTTATTCTGTCAGAGAAAACTATAACTCAGTTACAGTCTAACCCTATTCTCAATCTTATCATGGATGAGCAAGGTCTGGGAATCTGCCTCCTTGTTTCTACAAAACAAAGTTTATAAATCTATAGACTTAGGGTTCAGTCCAAATACACTAATTCAGCGTTTCCCAAACTTTTTTGGCCACAGAACACTTTTTAGCCTATTACGGAACACTTATAATATTATTTTGTAGTTGTTTGGTTTTCAAATAAAAAATTGCATTATTTATGCTCAAATATATTTTATTTTATAAAACAAAACAAAAGTACAAATTTAAAATAACTTGAACTAACAATTTCTAACTGGAAAGCGCGTATAAAGTAGTACAAAAATCAAGTGCAAGAGTCAAAATTAAAAACAGTGTTCTACTTAAAAAAACCTGTTTTTATATATACACAAACACCAAACAAATTAGATTTTTACTAGGAAAATCTATTTTTATAAACAGAAATACAAAATTGGATTTAATGGGATTGGTGTTTCTGCGTTTTTCTATCACAAATTCGCTTAATATTAGGAATAATGCTGGAAAGTTGAATCCTCATGTCAGGCGCAGCATCAAGTCTATTCCTATATTTGGTTTTTGTTGCAGTATAATACGAAAATCTCGTCTCACACAAATAAGTTGTAGTAAAAGGAAGGAGCACTCGAACTGCACGTTTAGCCACATTAGGGTACTCTTCTATTAGGCTGCTCCAAAAATTATTCACCGGAAGATCCTTAAACTTTTGTTTCAAATCAGAGTCAGAAATTAAGTCAATTAGGCTTTCATAATTGCGCGCAGTAAAGCCAACTGGTTTGGCTGTAATTACAAATGGATTTCGAACCCAATTATTATCATCAGTAGTTGTAGGAAAATATTCTAATAAAGAGGCCTGCAAGTCACGTAAGTGCTGTAAAATGGTGCTGGAAACTTCTTCATGGACTGTAGAATTTATTTCAGTCAGAAATTCATGTACTGTAGGGAAGCAGTCAAAGTTATTCTGTTCTACAGAAGATGCCCAGAATTCCAGTTTCTTTTTTAACGACAACATTTTATCCATTGTAGTAAAAATGGTCACATTCTTTCCTTGCAGTGACAGGTTTCATTTAATTTTGCAAAAATATCTGCAAGATACGCAAGTCTCATTAACCATGAGGAATTTGTCAGACAGTCATTAAATTTTCGTCCTGAATTATCTGAAGTGAAGAATACCAGTAATTCACTACGAAGCTCAACAAGCCTCACAAGCACTTTTCCTCTGGATAATCACCTCACTTCCGTATGTAAAAGAAGCACTTTGTGCTGACTACCCATTTCCTCACACAAAATTTTAAATAACCTGGATTGAAGTGGTCGAGATTTGACAAAATTGATAATTTGTACTGCTTCATCGAGCACAATTTTCAGATATGCTGGTAGTTTTTTTAACTGCAAGTGCTTGTCTGTGTAGAACACAATGGCTCTTAGTGCTTTCCGGTGCCACACTTATGATTCGCGTTACAGCTCCCTTCATCTTCCCGATCATTGGCCGAGCACCATCAGTACATACATCAATACATTTTCCACAACTAATTTCATGCTTTCTGATAAAATTGTTGATGCAGTTGAATATTTCTTCTCCAGTTGTGTTGCTTTGCAGAGATTCACATAAGAGCAGGTCCTCTTCAATAATATTATTAAATCTATATCGGACAAATACTAGATGCACAGCAAATCCTGAAACGTCAGTGGACTCATCTAGCTGCAATGAATACTCATGGCAAATTTTCAGTCGGCAAACTAGCTCTTTTTCTATGTCATCGGCAAGATCTTTAATACGGCGTGCAACAGTATTATATGAAAACTGTACAGCATCGATTTTTTTACCAGACTGTTTGCTCAACATGCATGTTATAATATCTTTCGCACAAGGCTTGATAAGCTTTTCTCCAATAGTGTGAGCTTCTCTGGCAAGCGCTATATGGTAACTTACTCGATAATATGCCTCTGTTGCACTTTTGTTGTCTGTTTTAGCAATTTTAATCATCGAAAGTTTACAATTTCCAAGTGATTCACGCTTCCTCTTGAAAAAACGTATATCTTTGTCTTTGTATTCAGCATGCTTGGTTTCCAAATGCCTATGAAGTTTAGCAGGAGCCAATGAACTGTTTGCTAGTATTTTGTTGCACATGTCACACTGCGCATCAGGAACATCTTTATTTCCAACACACGTAAAACCGAAAGACAAATAACTTTCATCATACTTTCGTTTCGCTCTTTTAACACCTGCTTCTTCTTGTTTTTTTATATACTTCAGTGGAAATTCTTTCACCTTGGATAACTCACTAGTACTAACAGATTTTTCGGCAACAAAAGACTGTGATTGTTCATCCTCACTTTGAAGTGTCACAATATTTTGCTCGTTTATTTCAGCCACAGTTGGGGTACCAGAAGAACTTGCTTTTCATTTCAAAGTTCTTTCTTTTAGCCACAAATCCATGGTGATTAGGTTTAGTAACAATATTTAGAAATACTGATTTCTGTCAAATTTTGTTTGTCACAAATATTTATATTGTTTTGAGTGAAGCTAGTTTAGTTGTGCTTATCGCACACACGGTAAAGACCCACAGGTTTGAACGTGTTGAGTGAATATGTTATATTCAACATGGCGTAAAGAGAATGGTGTGTGCATACCACTGCAGTTCGCACAGCCTCGAGCAGAAGGGGTACGACGTCACTAACTGAAACGTGCCCGAAAGGGGTAGACGTCAACATGCTTGCGTGCCACGTTCTCTTTACACCATGATATTCAATACGAGATCTATCAATGAAAAAAGAGTTTTATGTTAAATTATAGTCTTTCAAAAAGAGTTGTAAACTACACTTCAAATATGCCAAATTTAAAATTAAAAAACATTTAAAGATCCTTTTTTTAAATTCCATTCTTTCATGGAACACCTATTCACATCGTGTAGAACACCAGTGTTCCGCGGAACACAGTTTGGGAAACACTGCACTGATTCATAATAGGTGCATATCCTGATGGCCTCTCCAATCCCGTATTATAAGAGTTTGGAAACAGATTAATTTACATATGAGAACTTCAATATTATATATATGTCCAATAGCAGAGTCATTTTAGTGAGATGATGAACTACTGAAATACTTGAATATTCATTGAGCCAGAAAGAGTGATAATCACTTTGTAGCCCAGTGATTAGCATACTCACCTCAGATGTGGGAGACTCAAGTCCCTATTGCAATGACTATTTAAACACAGTGGAATAGTTCCAACAGGAAAGATTGAGAGAGACCCACTCCAGAATACGCCGTAGCCCAGCAGTTAGGGCACTTCTGGGAAAAGGGGGAGAGCTGAGTTCAAAACCCTGCACCACATCAGGCACACTGAAGATTTAATTTTGGGTCTCCCACATCCTGGGTATGTGCTCTGGCTATAGGGCATAAGGGTAGCAGCATCACCACCTCCTGTGTTTTATGTTGGGCCCCTCTGGCAAGTAGGTGGAGGAATATCTATTTTGAGCATTCTATTGCCACTTAGAAAAGAGGTAGGTACTCAGGGGGCTTTGTGCATACCCACCAGCAGAAATGTAGGTGTCTAGAGAATTTAGGCACCTACAGGATTAGATGGCAGGTAAGTGGGGGGGTTGAGAATCTATATTTTGGATTTCTGTGCCTAAAGTGGCAGTTAGGTGCCAAACTCCCTTTGTGTACTTAGCCCTATATTAATATTAAATTACAAATTGGATGTTACAACAATTTCTCCATATTTCTTCATACTCAGCTTAGGTATACATAGATGGAGGAAAGCACTTAATGTTTAAATAGTAAAAAAACACCTGACATTTTTCTACTTGCTTACATATTAGTCTAAAATTTATACCACTTGTTCTACTAAACTAATTAACTCATATTAATTATACTTTAGACTCTTTAAATGTATTGTAATGCTGGGTTCTGGAATGCACTCTGGAGTTTTTTATGCTTTTTATAAGGCTAAATGTGGATTGTATCCACAAAACGTTAAGGGCCTCCAAAGCTTCAGGACTCCAAAAGGCGTTATGCTTCTCGGGTCTGTGGAGAGCACAGTGCAGATTAGCTTGTTATACCTTTAAAGAGGGTAGCTTGGATTCCTCCCAGGTCTGCACTATGGGCAAGCATCAGAAAACAAGGGACTTCTGTGCAATAATCACAGAATCAACACAATTCCTTATTCTCCAGAGGTCTAGCTGCCTCTCCCTGGATTGCCATTGTTTTAGAGCATTCATAATTTGGCTCACTTTTTTTCTTCTATAGTAAAAACAAAACAAGCATATATTTGATTTCATGAGTTCAAAAATATACTTCAACTCCACCTACAGTAAGTGCTTTTGTTGTCCTAATACACACCATATTTAAAAAATGTATTGTTAATAGTAAATTTATGTTGCCATTAAAAAAAAAAAAAAAGTCTTGTGGGAAGAACATTGCAAGTTTATTGAAGTGAATTCATTCTCCTTGAACCAAATGAAGTTTAATTTGCATTCAGTAAGAGTAACTATGATGCACTCTCTATTAATGCAACAGGTAATGCATTTGTAAACTCAGGGCATATGGAGTGTCATCCAAAGCCCACTAAAATCATTGAGTGTCTTTTCATTGATTCACAGGGCTTTGGATATGGCCCATAATCAACAAGCAAGCTATTTGTCCAGGAAATTTAGACATAGTTAAAATGGGGCATAACAAATTATGCTGCATCTTTCCTAATAAGGGAACGGGTTATTAAAGTGTGCCTTCATGACGTGCATTTGAGTTGGAATTAGAGCCTGATCTTCTAGAGGGGAGACGTGATAAGCACCATCTCTTGATGTTTTAAATAGCACTGGTGTTTGTTTAATGAAATTGGAATTGTACCTTTCAAATATGCTTTTTCCCTTTACATAAACTTACTTAATGGCTTCTGACAGTGGATTAAACTTCAAATATTACATTTTTACCCTCTAAGTTTAACATTATACAACAGCTTTAAAAATCACATTTCTACAGTTGGTATCAAGAGCACATATCAACAACTACTAGGACTCTATATTTGACTTACTATTCTTATTATCTTTCCTGGGGATGTATCACTTGCTATACATACTCCGTGCAACTGAATAAAAAATAAATTCTTGTCCTATTCAAAGAAAAATGTTTAATTCTCCTATCAGCTCTAGTACTGATGAACACCTAATATAAAGACATTTATTTGATTAGAACTAGCTGAAACGGCCATATGTTTGAAACATCTGCCAGAATAATTGGCCCATGGATACCAATAACACACAGGCTGACTTGAAATATCCAGCATCATTTTCAAGTTTAAGGTACTTTGTCATGTGATAATTTCCCTATGGACCGTCCTAGGATTCTGACTTATTAGTACACATCATTGGTGAAATTATTCTTGTTGACATTTTTTCCATCAGATATCTTCTCATTAAAAGTAGTACAAAAAACATGGCTTTCAGACTCAAATGGAATGTTACTTTAATTGAAAAATTAGGGTCTAGGTACACATTTTTCTGCCTGTATAGTAGTCTGTATTTAATTACTAACAAAACAGTTTTAATAGTCTCCATAATACTAAATGATTCTAGATATTTCTTGTTGGACTGAAAAGCATTGAATATTGATGGTGGAATTCTAGAAAAAGGGATTCATGAACATTTGTGAAAACATGGCAAGTGTGCTCCACTAATTTGTGGAATCACATCATTAAAATTATTGCAAGTATTTGAATGATTGCCAGGTTGGTATTTATGAAAACATTTGAAAGATTAAAGCAGGATTTTGATTATTTTTTCTGAAATCCAGTGTAAGATTAACCTTTTTTTGGTCATTATTCTCCTTTTAGAAAAATTTCAGTAATTGAATATCATCTTATTTATATGACTAAGCATGCATTATGGATACCTAAGAGTAAGAGTGGACAATTGTGATGCTCTGCTCAGAGCACCCAGAACCATAAGTCATTATGTTACCTTAGCAAGAGAGCTTTGCTGCATCTTAGACAGCTCCCTTCCACATCAGTGTGTCCACCTTATTGGAAGTCTCTTTAAGAATCTGCCAGTCTAAAGTTGCCTACCATGTACCAATCAGTGAACCCCAGTTCCTGAGTTTCCAGAGACATCTCTCTGCAGTGTCTAGTCCCTCTCACTGGGTACTGCAAGAAATTATTGCATTTACTGCCTCCAGAGAGACAGTACACACACCACTCTGTTAGCTTAACTGAGGTGTCATACTTTTAAATATAGCACTAAGATGGTTTTGTAATAAAAACAAGAGTAAGTTTATTAATAAAACAACACAGATTTAAGTGATATCAAGCAAGAATAAAAAGAGATAGAAAGGGTTACAAACAAGACAAAAATAACTTGCTTTCTAGTGCCTAAAATGTAATTCTAGCAAGCTATGTCTTTGCCTAATTGTTTATTACTTACATCAAGCCACCAGCATCTCCAGACCCCCATGCAAGAAGATCCAATGTACACAGAATCAAAGGGTGGTGTCCCCCTTTGCTCCTAAGTGATGGAAACCTAGAATATCTTTTTTGCTTTCTTTATATTTTCCAAAGATCCTTGATCTATGCCTCAAGAACCAGGAAGACCGCCTGGTGGTTCAAACTCCTATGTCCATCCTCCCACTCGGTATACTCATAAAGCAGCTTCATCCACTTCTTGGTAGCTTGATTGCATGGTTCATCTCATATATAAATGTACTTTCATTGTCTATTGTTTAAAAAGCTTGATCCAGACAGATAAATCTATGTTCTTTTGTCTAAGGCAAAGCTGCCTCCAAACCATATTTTGAGAACATATTTCCAGCATACATTCATAACTTTTTGTACACAACCCATAAAAATATAACACAATAATATTCAAGAGCAGCGTCTCACCAAGTTTTATATGATACCTTGCAAGACACTGTTTAAATATTCTGATAGTGTGTTGAGTGTGTCCTTTGCTAGTTGGCATAAAAGGGCTCTTATGATCATAGCAATTTAGTACACTAAATTTACATATTAATTCTCTCTCTCTCACACACACATATATATATACACATATATATATCCATAAACACACAAATCAGGACTCCCATTCACTAAAACCTACTATTGTAGAATGGATGCAAGTACAAAGTTATCGTGGGCCATATATTGCCATCAATCTAAAAACATTCCAGTTGTTATCAATTCATTTTTGTGCCTTTCATAAAAAATGTAGTTATCTAATAAGTCAGATAGACATTTTAACAAATTGAACTAAAATAAATATTACTGAGATAAGATTAGTAAAACATTTAGAGGTATTTCTACAGTTAACTGAAATATTCAGGAAAAACTGAATTTTCATGGGTTTTGTGCATCTGCTTACCACCTCTGAAATAAATAAATTTTAAAATAAGTCAAAATTGGAAAGAGATATATTTCAAAAGTTTAGTATAGTGACACTAATGAACAAATTAGTTATATTTAAACGTTGTATATTAAGGATTCCAGAGAGCGTGGTCCTTATGCTGCTGTATAGATTGAGAAAGAATTGGGAACTTTGATGGCATTTTTCTTGCATCTTAAAGGAAAAAAATAATTGTGACGGTATCTTGGAATCAGCAAAAGCTTTTTTTCCCTTTTTTAAAATATAAAATGGTGGCTCTGGAGTTTTCCTTTTTCTTTATATTTTTAAAAGGCTGTTATCATTAGGAGCATAAAGATAATTAATCTATACACTCCCTACATGTGTTTTACTCATAATGAAAAGATGTATTTTTTAGAATAGCAACTCAGCAATTTGCTCATTGCTTTTTAAGCTGGGTGGTGGAGGACCCATGAATAATGATAGCTCTCCTGGTTGTCTTTAAATACTTTGTCAGAGTTCAAATATTACACTTAAATTTAATTAAAATCAGCTTGATATGAACAATTATTGCATTCAAAATTGGTTGAGGAAACAAAAAAGGAATGCTAATTGACAAAGTATCAGTTTGGTGGGTGGTATATGGGCCTTGTGAAGTACCAAAAGGGGAGATGTTATGTTTGGATAGAGAAATCCCACAAGTAGGTCTAAAGAGTATATAACCATGGACTAAAGAGTTAAATGGACTGAAAAATTACAAAATGGGATTCAAATTGGAAAAGTAATCCCAAAACACTGATAGTCAAAAGGAGAAGAAACATGAAAAGCAGCAATGCTGAAAGATGTAGGAGTGAGAGTGGACAGCAAATTAGACATGAGTTTACGGCCAAAGAAAAAATATGCAAATACTGTTTTGGGCTGCATTTGCTGAGGCATCATGAGACAGGAACATAAAATCTATCTTTACATCAGTGTCCCATGCCCACAAATGCAATATTTTGTTCAATTCTGATCCACTTATTACCTGAAAGACAGACAAATTAGAAAGAATTCAGAGAAAAGCAACAAGAATTAGAAAGGTGCAGATAATGCTTTATGAGGAAAGATTTTAAAAGATGGTGTAAATATTAAATATATTAGTTTGTCATAGAGAAGACTACAAGGAAAATAATGACCATCTACACTGGAGTTACTCCTGGTTACAGTAGTATTGGTGAGAAAAGGATCAGATCCATGGAATGTTTTTTTTAAACATTTGGGGAAATGGTGTAGTACTGTTTGTTCAGCCAATATTGTGATTAGAGAATACTATTACATCTTATAATATACTTCTCACTTTTAATATTTTCATGTAATAATGTGTAAGAGGAAAAGAAAACAAATCTTTCTAGTTCCAATATAATTATATATATATCAAAAGAAGGAGACACTCCAGCAAAGCAATTTTCATCCTCTCTTTAAAGTATCACAGCTATCAAAGCAGATATTGTAAATTTAACACATGCCCTTTACCCTGGCGTTTTAGATTGAACTGATTTTAAACTTAGCGGGATAGTCTGAACAAAGGTTATGAGAGAGTGTTAAGTTTGGAGACCATAGAAATCTAGAGATGCAAGCATGCCCAACCAACAATAGGTTCAATCTCCACAGTCTTTACTTTCAGTGTCTTCCCTGGCGCTATTCTTCACAGACATGTATGAAAGATTATTTGCTGTGCCATGTTACTCAGACAGTGTGCAGATATTAAAAGGTACCCTCAGTTCTTCAGGTTAGAGCAGTGTGACCATAACCTCTCCTTTCAGGGAAGCCTTTTAATTCTCATTCAATTCTTTCTTTTAACTGAGGGATGACACCTACATCAATAAAGGATAATGTCTTCATGCCCTTAGACATAACCTCTTCCTTTTTCCTCACTGCCTGTAGCACTCTAGCAGTGTCCCAGGTGTCTGCCAAGGTCAAAATCATAGTCCCTCCTACATTGTTACTCACTGATGAACTCGTTGTGGGAATCCTATAGGATTTATTGATGTGGATTAGATTTCTTTCAAGTTATATGACTGAACTATGGATAAAAAAATTCCATGAAAAAGATGGTGTCAACACTTTTGGTTCCCTCTGGAAACCTCAGAAATCTAAGGTTTCTGCTTTGCTGTTAGCTCTCCAAAATTTCAAAATCATCTCTTCAATGTCAGCATACTTTCATCTAGGGATTTAATCTACCCTGGGCTTTTTGCATCAGTTATCCCTTTCCCATTCTATTTCATTATTTGAATTTGAGTAAGCAGGGTAACTAAGTAAGAAATGGACAGAATAATTTTTGACCTTTGACTCTCTTTAGAAGCAAATTAGTGCATTGTCTGAGATGTTAGAGTTTTGATATTTCCTTGTTTTTGAATTACTATGAGCTTACAAAGTAGGATGTTAGAGACTTATTCATGCTTTGGTCTCTTCTAGGTTTCTTTAGTATATATAGCTCCATCAGACCTTTGATATGATGCCATTAATATTAGGCCTGCCGGGAGATCGGTGACAGTTGAAGCCAACCTATTACATCACTGGTTGAACAGTCCCCCATTTTCAGATACAAAACTTCATGGAGTTCCAACTTGAAGATCTGCTTGTATTCAGGGGGAAAACACCACTCCTACAGGCTGGGGTGTGACATCATATGTGATCTCTCAGCATCTCTTTACTATGGCAGCTCATGAACCCCTGGACAAGAATGCCACTGGCACTTTATCGTGCAGAAACTATCAGTGCTGCCAGGGTACTGAAAACTACATGTTTGTAGAATGGAAGCATCAGTGGGAAAGAGTCTTACACACTAAGTAAATTCAGGAGTCCATTGCTGCATCTGCCTATGTCTACTTGATCACATATCCTATATCAGGTGCTACAGGCTGCTCTCTGGCTCATCCAGAGCTGCTGCAACTATGCACTGGATTGGCCTGATATCTTTCCATGCTGTGACTGGGGGGCAACACTGCAGATGGTAACATGTGGTAGAAGAGTGCCCAACTCAACATGTGGAGGGCAGTTTACAACACCTAACCTCTCTTGCTACAGAAGCTATCCTCTGGTTATGGTACATGGACATTGAGCTCGAACATCTGCATTGAAGAAGGTGATAGATATATATTAGTTCTTAAATTGTTTCAATATAGAGAGAATTCAGCAGCTAGAGCTGATGATCCAAATGGAGTTACACGAGGGATATGTGAACCAGATTTTCCATCATAGTTTAATTGTACATAAAAGTGTTATTGGGTAAATGTCTACTAGCATATATATTTTTTAAAAAGTGTAAAGTGATGCATGTCCTTCAACCAAGCTGCAGTTTAATGCTATATCCATGCATCCCTGCACTCACTCAAACCACCACAGGCCTTTTGAAAATATTTTGTGCTGATTTAAATATATTAAAAATAAAACAACCACTACCTCTTTATTCCAGACTCTAGGTGCATTGATTTTTTTTGGTCGTCAATTCATACAAAAAAGTACCTAGCAACATAGCAATCCCCACAAACAGAATTAACAAGCCAATAACTTAAAGTAAAAACATACCCCACCTTCCCCATTCTGTTTCACACCCCTGTCAAGGAAATATGGAAATAACTCAAAATTTGAGGTGGCTATGTCTTCCCTCTGTCAACCAGAATGGAGAGAGAACTGGCTCTAGCACCTCTGAATTCTTTAGAACCAAGGATTGTGGTCAAAAATCCATGGATGGGAAGGAAATCATACAGTGCAATTGTTTCTCACCCCCTCCCACAAATGTCATTGCTCATGCTCCAGAGATTATCTCTGACAGAGTACTCTAGAATGACTCCTAGGGTCAGCAGCTATAGTCTGTCCATTTTGCGATCACCTTTACCAGTATATTTTTAATCCTATGTCCATTAATTTCTCTCCTAATATCTAAATAATCAGCATCTGTAGCTTAAAAATAGCTCAGTGGTTGGAACTGAATCTCATAGAACTTTACTTCCCTTTGGAGAAGATAAATGGAAAATGTTGATGACTACAATTGAAAAAGGAAACTTAAAAAAAAACAAACAGTAGGACACAGTTTGCTTTCCACAGAGTATTTTTTTTCAAAATAAAATTAGTTATTTTTTGTCTCTAATATTAACACATCCATACAATCTCATCAATTTTGTGGTGTCTTCTCTTTTTATCCAAACCATTCACATGTGAAGATTATTCTGTTTTCCTCTCAAGCACTGGTCATCCTAGAAGCAAGATACCTGAATTCATGCCATAGACCTGAACCCCTTGTAAATTCTAGGTCCCTATTTGCAACTAGCTGTACTTGGATTTTCTACATAATTATCCTAGAGGGTCCCAGATGACTATGCAACATACATTGGACAAAAGTGTGACATCAAGTCTTCTCATCCCCAATCACCCTTCTCAGGAAGTCTGGGAGACAGACACAGGCACAATGCCTCCTATAACTTGTGGGGAAGCACAGCTGTGGCTCCACCTTTAAAAAGGGCATGCCTCCTGACCAGTGCAGAAGAATAGGCCCTGCACAATGGCCCAGCTTTTGGCCATTCCATTTCAGTTGTAGCCAAAAAAATTAGCCCTTCTATTATGCTCAGCTTTTACAATGGTGCAAGTGAAGGGCAAAAGTGTATGTTCGGAGGGCACAATTTGGGGATCTTTTTGTACAACATATGATTTTTGGTTGATATTATGAAATGTTATTATGAATACTGATATGTCATGAATGCCTCATTATGTGTGTATTACCATGTCCTACCAGCCTGAAAAATATGTCTTCCCCAGACTGAGGACAATAGGAAGGTACTTAAACAACTATGATTTGACTAAGAAGGATGTTGATACATTGGAGAGTGTTCAGAGAAGAGCCACAGGAATTATTAAAGCATTAGAAAACATGTCTTAGAGAAAGACTAAAGAGCTTAATTTATTTATTTTAACAAAGAGAAGGTTAAGGGGTGACATAGATTAAGTACCTATATGGGGAACAAACATTTTATAATGAGCTCTTCAGTTTAGAAGGGAAAGGTATAATATGATTCAATGGCTGGAAGTTGAAGCTAGACAAGGTCAGACTGAAAACACTGTAAATATTTAACAGTGAGAGTAATTAACTAATGGAATAGCTTACTAAGGGTTGTGGTGGATTCTCTATCACTATATAGAGATTTTTAATCAAGATTGGTGTTTTCTAAAATATATGCTCTAAGAATTATTTTAGGGAAGTTCTATCACCTGTGTTGTACAAGTGGTCAGACTAGATGATCACAATGATCCCTTCTGGCCTTGGGATCTATGAGTCTTGAATCTAGTTATGCTAACAAGCAACTGCATTCTCAGGGAAACCAGTTTGTCCTACTTCTCTACTGGGAGGGAGTCTGGTGCAGGTTTTGGAGCAGTAGAAAATTACCGAAAAGAACAAAGAAAGCCAGATTTGGGAAGGGAGGTATCTAAACAGACATACAGATCCTCACAGAAGGTCTTGGAAGAGAAACACAGGAATGGGAAATGCTGGACAGAAGAATTAAAGCTGAGGAAGATGACTCCAAGAGGAAGAAGCAACCCAACATGTAGTGGCTGTCTGAGATAGGGGGCACTTACCTATTTACCTTCCTGAACACAGTTGGTCTCCCAAGGGAGGAGGGAGCTAGCAAGGGACATTGAAGTTAGGCTGTTTGTTGTGTTCTATTTGCACTGTATTCTCGTGTGATTAATATGATTAAGTAAAACAGCAATAGTGTTAGACTGTGGCAAAGTAGCTCTCTGTGTTATGTGTTTTAAAATCATCATGGACCTCCTGAAAGAGTTAAAGTGTAGGCTACAGTTTGGAGTAGTTTTCAGATATTATGTGTTTAAATGACTGGGGAAGCTGTTGGGTCAGCTCTGAGTCCAGGGGTTAGGCTACAGGACTGTAAATTCCATCTCTCAAGGAGCTTTAGAAGGTCTGCACTCCACATGTGTGCCCAAGCACCCTAAGTGTGGAGCAGTAGCTAGACTCCACTCTGATTCCAGAGGCTTAAAACACTCAGGGATGCAGAGTGGCTAGGATTCCCCTCACAGCAAACAGGGAGGTCCTAGGCGGATCTATGACAAGGGGAAAAAAGGAAAAGTAGAGAGGCTTCTTCTTCTCCCCTACTTCACTTGCAGGCCCACAGGGACCATACACAATCGAGACTGTTATATTTATGAACAGCATGACATACCCTTCACAATGGATCATAGCACTGGGGATATTTTCTTCACTGTAAAATGAATGTTACAAAAAGGCTGCTAAGTGTATCACTACTATAAGCAGGTTCAGATGGGTATCATTAATATGTGCCATTGAAGATAGATGACTTCTGTGTCAATATGGTAAATTTCTTAATGTGAAATATCAACATACATGACACAGCAGTCAAATATATAGTTCTAGGCCAGTTTGACTGCCTGCAGGAAACATTTTCACTTTCAGATTAATCAGTTGTGGCATTTTGATATGATTTATAGAACAGGTATGCAGTATGCAATTTTAGCTCTAAATTCAAGAATATTCTTCAGTTCTTAATCATAGAATATAAAGATGAGGAAGACTATTAGCATAGCTAATCTTTCCCTCTCTGTCTTTCTAAAGTACTAGAATGAAACTAGGCTGACACAAGAGAGTGATGTGAACTTTGAAGTTGTTAGTTGAATAAGGACAGGTCCCATAGGAGGCAGGACTTTTGGTGGCCAGATTCAAGACCCTTACTTATGATGAGTAATGGCTTACCTCACAAGTGGTAACACCTTTGCACCACCCTCCTCCTGAGATGCATCAAGACCTAGATTTTTAAAGGTGATATTCTTGAATTTAGAGCTAAAATTGCATACTCAATGTTGCAAGACTGAAGTGATGTAGACAGCTAAGTGTCATTTTCAAAACGGACTTGGGTACATAGGATCGTATGTATCATTGAAAGTCAATTAATATTTTTTTTTTATTTTCACAGTTGCAGGGGGGAGGAGGGTAATATTGCCAGCAGACAATATGAACAAACCAAACCAATCTGCATGCCTAGTGGAACTTAAAAAAATACATAAAATGAGGGAAAATGCACAAGGTGTTACAACTTAAGAAGGTCGTTATTATGAATCATGAATGGCTGGACATATTCATACTGCAGATGAGGCATACATTTTTAACATGAAGGTAATTACCAATTGGAACAGTTTACCAAGGAGCATTGTGAATTCTCCATTATTTAACTTTTAAAATAAAGAGTGATTTTTTTTTAAAAAAGAAAAAAGTTTTGGAGACTTTCTATGCCCTGTATAATATAGGAGGTCAGAGTAGATGATCAAAAGGGTCCCTTCTGGTTTTGAAGTCAATACAAATAGCAACTTTAATTAAAAATATTATTTGCCATTAAACATCAGATCGCTGGTCTATCAAGTCTAGGCTACTGCCCCAGGCAGTAGCCAATACTTAACACTGCAGAGAAAGACAATACATCAGACAAATAATTCACTTAGCCAATTGTGCAACAGTGCAAATGGGGGAGGGAGGAATTCCTATTGACCTCTGCAGATAATTAGCTTGCTTCTTAACGCATGATATTTGATTATCTATATCTTAGCTGGCAAAATACAAATGTTATTAAATTGTCATGAAATCATACAAACATTTTTGAAAATTGTACACATTTGACTTTAAGATCTCATGTGGTAGTTAATTCCACAGGTTTGCTCTGTGTTGTGTGCAACAATATTTTCTAATTTGCTTTAAGTTTACTGGTAATTAATTTAATCATGTTTTCTTGCCTTATGAGGCAGGAGGAAAAGGTTTCATTAAATCTTTCATAATTTTGCAAACTTCAGTCAAGGACTTTCCATCTCTTCTCCTTTCCAGGCTAAATAAACTCAAATTTCCATTATAAACAAGTCTTGTAATAACCTGACTCACCTCATCCAATTTTGGAATTTCTCCGGTGTCTAGCAGAGTGCTAGGAAAGGTTCTCATTTGGACATTTTCAGTCTCATTTCTTTAAGGTAAGGCAACCAAAACTAGACAGAGACCTGCTCCAGAGACCATTGGAGTCTGTCTCAGATGAGGCCATACCCCTCTTTCATATGGAGTCATAACAATATTTTCCATTAAATATGATTGTAGATTTTGGTACTTAACTGTACTTTGGCACTTTGATAATGAGATATGGGTAAATTCGAACCTGGCAAAGTACAGATGCTCTACTGAATCCAATCAAGTTGCATCTTTGCACCACATTTGTACTGGGACTAAAATATTTTGCTCTTTTTTCCCCTGGCAGTTAAGGATGTTTAAAATGCTTCCCTTGTTTGCCTTTTTATTTCATTTGTTGAGGCTGCATTCTCTCTATATAGGCTATAAAATATTTCATGAATTTGTTTTTGTTATGGATTCTGTTCTTAATGAGCTGGCAGGGTACACAGAGTCCAGAAAAGAAGTTTTTTATGCTTTTGTTAAATACTATGTATGAAAGTCAGTGATACAGTAGAGTTGTGGTCACAAAGTAGTGACCTCTGCTTTCATCATTAAATTTCCCTGTTAGGACTCAAACCTGCCAGGTGCTGAGAACTCTGGTTCTGATGCAGCAAAGCACTTTAGCACATGGAATTACTCAGGTATCAATGGGACTTTGTGTTCAGTATGGGCTTGAGTGCTTTCCTGGAGTAGGGTCAAAGTACTCAGCACCCTGCAGCATCAAACACTGAAAAATAAGTCTCATATTCACTGTATCCCAGCTCATTACGACTACTCCCCTTATGACACTAACAATGTTTTGTTTGATACAGTGCTGATTACCTTCATTTACTACAATCATGTAACAAAGAATTGCATGTAACTATATTTACAGGGAAATTATTTCTCTAGTCTTCTCCTTTTGACTAAAACCTTGTCTAGACTAGTATAAAATGTGTGTTAGAATGCATAACCTATTCTAATAGTCTAGTGTAGACAAGACATACAAAGTTTAGCACATATTAAAGGTAAAGGCTATGGGGGAGACCTGACATTAACCAACTTAACACATGATAAAGTGCACACAGCCTGTCTGCACTGACTTTTAACATGTTAGAACATGTGGATGTAGAACATAGGCAGAAACTGCACTTAATTCTTTCTGACTGAATTGCTTCTTAGGCAGCAGACAGATGTTACAGGTTAAAATATTCTGCTTCTATAAATAAATGAACTGCAAAGACATTTCTCTAAGATGTAACTTATCTCTAACATTCAGTTAGCTGAAGTCTTAGAACTATGTTATAGAGCCACCTGAGTGATATCCATTAAATGTTAGGGGTCGTTGCTTCCTCCTAGTGCCTCCACAGATAAAAGTTATCTGACCTCTTATTCTCATTCCATATATGCATCATTGTAAGTACTCACAGTCAAGTATTCCAACTTGCATGTAGTTCAATCCATAGACATGAGAAGCCTGGACAAAAGGAACACAGACTTCTATTTTGCAGAATAAAAGGACAAAGCCATCACTAGGATGCCTTTATCTGAAGAGTTACCTGTTTGGTTTTGGTAATATGCTTTCGTGAGAACATCATTAGTTGCTCTTGTTGCACATCCTGTTAGATCTTTTTGTTGAGACTTCAAGGTACATTGTGAACTTAGCACAGATTGGATTCCTAAATCTAGTGTTTTCTGGATCAGCACAATTCTTTGCAGACTTCTATCTCACGGTTTACTGCTCCTGTTATACTTTGTGGAGTACCTACTCCAGAATCTATAATGCTGTCCACTTTAGTCCTTTGTGCCTTAGGAAATTGCCCTCATCCATTAAATCCATTTATATAGTCTTCAGATAAGTCACCTGGTTTAACGTGTTTTATTAACACTGAAGCTGGGTTTTTCTGTTGCGCGTTATATTGGCATCATATTAAAAATCCTATTACTCTTAAAATCTTATTAAAAACAAAGCAAAACAAAAAGACACCTACTTAATTATATTAATTATATAATAATGAGCTATTAGTTTACCCATACATATTTTATATTTCCTACAAAGGAGCATTTTCATATGATACACAGTTTCCTTCATTCCAGCAACAGTACCTTGAAGGACAGCAATTAAACACCTTTGTATCATTATTTCGTCTCTTTTCACTCTCATCTTTGTTCACTTTAACCATACAGGAGCTAATAAACTGACATTCCACTAGACCCAGGTCTAATTTCCTTACAAAGATAGATTAAATGATGGACAGGGGGATGCAGGCCAGTATTGAATAAATTGCAGTGAAGAGAACAGTCTAGAATGGTTGCTCACAGATTGCTCCTTAGTATTTTTCTCACATAATCAGATGGGAAGATCACCTTTAAGGATTACCCATACTAATGATGGGACTGGGATTTCACACTAGTAGCTTCAAATGAATAATAATTTACAGCTGTATTTTCCATTGCAATGCCACAGATTACATTCAGAGGAACTTTCCAGGATGAGTAATATATGCCTGATCTGAAGGTCACTAATATAAATGGAAGTCTTTCTATTCATTGGGCTTTGGATAAGGCTATTCAGTGACTATCTTACATTTGGTTTTAAACTCCTCCAATATATTGTATCTGTGGCCTTGGAAAGATTAGACAGAGAGTGGGAGGAGGGAGAATCCCTGATTAGGCACAATGGCCTGAATTCTGCAATTTACTAGACACTATCAGGAACTGTGGATATTCATCTGAGAGCAAAATATGCCCCATGCTAGAGAAGCTTCATTGGTATCAGAATAAATGACACAGAGAAGAACTGAACTGATTCTCCTGCACAAAGCTGAATGGAACAAGAAGAAGGAAAACTCGTGGCAATGATCTTTTTGTTGTTGGTCTGGAGGGTTGGTGCTCTTTTTTGCATGAAATGGTCACTTGCAAGAAGCAATGGAGTTCAGCAAATTGTGCACTCAACTGACTTTTAATAACCAACTGCTAGCATTCTGCTGCGTGACTCTAGGCAAGTCACTTCATTTCTATTCCATTTGCAAAATGTAGATTATACTTACCATCGTTTGCAAAGTTCTTTCAGATCTACAAATTAAAAGTTCCATAAAAAAGTAAATCTAAAATTGGTTACTGACTACAAAAATACTGTCATAGATAAGCAAGGGATGTACACTGGTGAAATCAAAATTGAAACTATATCATTCTAAGGACAACATATAGGCTGTGCTAAAGTTTTAATACTGAAGCTGCAACATTCTCACTATTATTTTGTCTTTGAATGGTTCATTTAGACTGCAAGTTCTTCAGGGCAAGGAACTTATTTATTTGTGCTAGGCTCTTTCAAGACACTAAAACAAAAAAATAAGCACAAAAAGGTTGTGGATGCATGTTATTGTTAATATAAGGATATGATGTAATTCAAGCCATAGGATTGCTTCAGTGATGGGGAGGAAATGAAGAAATAATTGGAAAGTGCATTTACACATTCTACAAATAACAGGAGTTATTCTGTGAATGGTAATAAATGGGAAAAATGAATATACTTAAATTGAATATGGCATAACATCCATAGTCTGCTATTTCTGGTGCTAACTATTGTCACCCAGAAAAATATTTATTAGAAGAGATTTATGTAATACTGAAAAAATTACTAAGACAGCTCATCAAGCTGTGTCATTCTAGTCAGTATCTACAGAATCTGTACTCTTTAAAAAGTGAATAGTTACACAGTATCCTCTTAGACCTATTAGAAAATTAGCTTCCTGTTGTTCTTAACTTTGGCAAATACCGTGAAATGAAGTTTGTCCAGGGACATCTGTCTTCATTATATAAATGTATTTATCATAAATAATGAATAAACCATCCCTTCCAGGAAGGAAACGAATAGTGACACATTCGTTTATTTTGATTGCAGCATGTCATGAAGATGACTCACTAGATAGAAACACAAGTTGAAAATATTCTATTTCTTGAAAGCTGGACAGTTCTCTTTATTATAAGAAGAAAATAGCTCTGCATTTGTATCCTTTCAGTTGTTATAAACAAAGGGTGAAATTCACCTGGTTAGAAGGCAGAACAAGGCCTATACACCATGCAAGTCCTACGTAAGTCTATCCAAAAAGGGATTACCTAGCACAAAGTTGTGCTAGTTCTCTGAACATGAATTAATTTCACCCCA
The DNA here is from genome assembly GCA_003942145.1 of Platysternon megacephalum. Lineage (NCBI taxonomy): Eukaryota > Metazoa > Chordata > Testudines > Platysternidae > Platysternon > Platysternon megacephalum. Next base: position 16,742,464 of record QXTE01000010.1, read on the forward strand.
AATTTCTATTGCCTTAAGTATTTTTCATAAAGTGTTCATAAGGTCTTGCATGTCCTTATGAAAGTACAAATAGTACATGTATATGCCAGAGCAAGTTCAGTATCTCTAGGTACTACTAGTAAAGTTAATGTTTATTATTTGTTTAAACTTTTGGGAAAATCTGGAGTTCATAAGCAGGTTGGGCAACTGTCATAAGCTGGAAAACAGAAGGACCACAAACTCTGGCAAGTAAGAAGTATAATAAGGCAGGCCAAGAAAGAATTTGAGAAGCAATTTTCTAAAGATGCAAAGACTGAGAGTAAAGATGTATGTCAGTAGAGGGAAGTGTGCCAAAAGTCAGTGGGGCCACTAGATGACAAAGGTACTAAAGGAGCACTCAGAGAAAGACATGGCCATTTCAGAGAAGCTAAATTAATTATTTGCTTTGGTCATCACTGCAGAGGATGTGTGGGAGATACCCAAAAGGAATACCACTGATGTGGGTGACAAATCTGAAATACTGTCCCACAATGATGCAACAGAAAAGGTTTTGGAATAAAAACGAAAAAAAACACCTGATAAATTAAACAGTAATAAGTTCTCAGGACCAGATGATACCTAAGAGTTCTGAAGGAACTCATATTTGAAACTGCAAAAACTATTAACTGTAGTATGTAACCAACCTATCACTGAAGTCAGCCTCTGCACCAGATGACTAGAAAGTACCTAATGAAATGCCATGCCAATTTTCAAAAGAGGTTCCAGAGGAAATCCTGGCAGTTACAGGCTGGTAAGCCTATCTTTAGTTCCAAGAAAATTGGTAGAAACTGTAGTAAAACAGAATTATCAGACACATAGATAAATATATTTGTTGGGGAAGAATCAATATGACTTTTGTAAAGGGAAGTCATGCCTCATTAATCTATTGGAGTTCTTGGAGGGCATCAACGAGCATCTGGATAAGAGTGATCCACAAAATATGGTGTACTTGGACTTTCAGAAAGCCTTTGACAGTCCTTCAGCAAAGGTTATTAAGGAAACTAGGTAGCCATGTTCTAAGAGGAAAGATCCTCTCATAGATCAGTAATTGGTTAAGAGAGGAACCAAAGGGTAGGAATAAATGTTCAGCTTTCACAATGGATAGAGGTGAATAGTGTGGATGCCGAAGGACCTGTACTGGGACCGGTATTGTTCAACATATTCATTAATGATCTAGAAAAGGGAGGTGAACATTGAGTTGGCAAAGTTTGCAGATGCTAAGTTACTCAAGATGGTTAAGTCCAAAACAGACTCCAAAGATTCACAGAGGGAATATCACTAAACAGGGAGACTGGACAACAAAACAGCCGATGGAATTCAATTTTAATAAGTACAAAATAATGCACATTAGAAAAAAATACCAACTATATATATACAATGATGAGTTCTAAATTATCTGTTACCACCCAGAGTAGGAGTTGTCATGGCTAATTCTCTGAAAACCTTTGTTCAATGCACGGCAGCAGTCAAAAAGGCTAATAGTATGTTAGGAACTATAGGAAAGAAATAGAAAATAAAACAGATGATCCCACACCTTGAATGCTGTGTCCAGTTTTGGTCTCCACATCTCAAAAAAGACATAGTGGAACTGGAAAAAGGTTCAGAGAAGGGCAACAAAGATGATCAAGGGTATGGAGCAACTTCCCTACAAAGAAAGACTAAAAAGATTAGGGCTGTTCAGTTGAGCAAAGAGACTAAGGAGGGGTATGATATAGGTCTGTAAAATCATGAATGGTGTGGAAAAAGTCAGTAGAGACATGTTATTTACTCATTCACACAATACCAAAAGAACAAATATGGGCCACCTTATCAAATAGGAAGCAGATTTAGTATAAACAAGAGGAAGTATTTTTTACGCAATGCACAACGAATCTGTAGAACTCATTGCCATGGGATGTTGTGATGGCCAAAAGTATAACTGGGGTCAAAAAGAAAACTAGATAAGCGCATGGAGGATAGGTCTGTCAATGGCTATTAGCCAAGATGGTCAGAGATGCAACCCCATACTCAAGGTGATCCTAAATCTCTATCAGAAACCAGGAGTGGAAGACAGAGGCGGATCACTCCAGATTGACCTGTTCTGTACACTCCCCCTTAATGCTCTGGTATGGGCCACTGTCGAGACAGGATACTGGGTAAGATGGAAGATGATCTGAATCAGTATGGTTGGTCTTATGTTCTTATGAGCCCTTTCAAATATCTACAAAAAACTCTAGCGATGGTCCCAAATTCTGACAGCCAATTTTGCTGATCAGTACCAGAATGACATCTCCTAAACAACATCTAGTAATAATGATGAAATGCAGAACTGCATACTGTTTTTGGGGTATCCACTGATTACAAGGCTAAATCCAAATTCAGATCACTAATGGATCACCATCAGCCTAACCTGGATTTTTGGGGGGACAATTAACTATTTAAAAATATAGTCTGATAGAGCCCCCTTTAAGTAATATATCCTGATTTTATTTTATTTAAGATTTCAAGTTTTTCTGCTCTCCTGCTTATGTTCAAAAGGGTCTTGTGTAGTGCTAGATGTAACAAAACATACTCATGCTTACAGTTTCACATAATGAGTGTGTCTAGTGCATGTTCACTTTCAGCAGCGCTGCTGCTGTTAATGGAAGTCATTTTCTTACAGGATGTGGGGAAAGTCATGTACTATCACCACAATTTGAAAGTTATGACATATACACAAGCATACACAACAAAAAATGGAATGTCCTCTAGTACAATAGTTGTCAGGGTTACTTGTGAAAAATACACATTTTTTCAGCTGAAATTGTGGGGCTAGATAGACTGCCTTCAAAACACACTGCATTCTCATAGGGTAATGTTTTATACTCACTTTGCACAGACTAAGTGACAAATGCCTACTGCAGAGGCATCAGGTCCTTAATGTAAGCAATAGTTCTAGAATGGTGTATGTCTTAATACTGCATTCTTAGATCAATGTAAGCCATCTGTCACCAACCTAGTTCTGCATTGCCTAAACTTAAAATTTCTAACATGGCTACGACTCTGAAACCTCTCCCACCAATGTAAGCGCCCCATACAGTGACACAGTAACCCCACATTCCCGAGCAACAGAGTCATCGCCAATGTACGGAGGTTGATGCAGCATGAGTGTAGACACTGTGTTACTTATGTCAAGCCTAAGCAGTCCTCCATAAGCTGTCCCACAATGCCCAGCATTGACCCCTCTGATCACAATTGTCAGCTCCATCACCCAGGAGTAGCAGAGACTGGAAGGCCCCCGCCCCTTTAAAGCCCTGTGAATTTTTGAAATGCCTTTTCCTGATTGTCTAGCTTGGCAAGTACACTAACAGCTCTCCATTGTTGCGTGGAATTGCCCAGCTGATCATGCCAGCTACACACTCCAGATGTGCTGCGGCTTGGACTAGACAGGAGAGATGGCTCATGGGGAGAAGAGGGTGTGCAAGCACTGCTACAGACCAGCCATAGAAATGTTGACATCTATGAGCAGATTCCATGGGGGATGAAGGAGAAAGGGTGCTAGAGGGACCAGAAGCAAAGAAACTGTGTCAGGTATATCAGAAGGCCAAGGAGGTCAACAGTTGATTCGGCATCTAGCCACAGACCTTTCGCTTACCCCTTTGGATACCCCCAGGAAATCTGACTCACAGGCCCTTGTCCTCACTGTTCATGCCAATGAGGTGGTGGCGGATGGGGTCCAGCTACACTATGAGCCAGGACATGTTTAAGACTCCACCCCAGTCCACTCAGTCCCTGCAGTAAAGCACAGGTTAGGCTGATGTAGGGGGAAGGATCCTCTGATAAGCGTGTAATTTTATTTCCCATTATAATGATGTACTGATGTTGCCCTCAACTTAACAGGAGACAGATATTGACTTTTCATTAATTTACTCGCAGTAGAAGATGTAGCAGTACAACCATGAGAGGTAGTGTTATCTGCTTTTCATTCTCCTGTAGAGTTAGGCAAGGGGAGCCAAACAGAACAGTTTATGTACACAGGGACATCCCTTGAATCCTCCTGAGAGATCTCAATTAAACTTTTTTAGAGGTACTCTAATCTTTTCCTGAAGGTTTCTAGGGATGGTAGCCTTATTTCTTCCATCACAGTAGGACACTTCCCCATGCCAGTCAGTGATAACTTTGGCATGAACCATTGGAGTACACAGCCAGTTGCACTCTGTGCCTTTGTTACCCTAGGGAGTGAGATGTCAACCAAAATCCCACTGCCTGTAGAAATTGGTGCCAGTATTCAGTACCATTGCTCTAGAGTCAGGGTCATGCAACCAAGGTCTCATTTCCCTAATCCCAGACAGGCCATAATCATCATGGCTGATATTGTTAGTGCTGCTGTGCACAAGCACTTTACAAGAGAAGGGTTAATAAGGATATCTTGTTTAAAACTTTAGGGGAGCAAAGGAAAGGAATTCTTGCCTTAACTCTCAATTATCTTTGTGACTGTACTGACAATGGTACCTGTGTGCATATGTATAATCTGCAGCTGAAGCCACTGTATGGAATACCAGAGCCAGATGAGGAGAAAGAAGAGGACTCAGGATGACATGTTCAATGGATCCTACAAGACAGTGCTTCATCAGACTGTGAGAAACATTGCAGACAGCCTTGAGAAAAAAAGTTGACAGGAGAACGGGCCAGGAGTCCTTCCAGGAAAAGGAGAAAGAGATGCACCAGGACATCATGGGGCTTCTCAGGTAGCAAACACAAATGTTGTAGACTCTTGTGGACCAACAGGTTCAACAATCATGGGTTTGCTTCCCTTTGAACTCTATTACAGCACCTCCCTATACTTCCCCTCCCACAATATCCTATATGGAATCAGAGCCCACTCCACACCACGGGAAATTAAGGACAACCACAGCTTCACATACACATACAGAAGCTGTGGCTTTCATGAGTCAGTGTAGGTAAAATGGACATAATTTTTTTTTTCCTTGTTAACCTCCATTGCATTGTTTTTACTTTATTTTCTTTTAAATTGCACAGATTCTTCTTGCACTGGATTTGTTACAGAATATAATTCTATTCTTTGGAAAATAGTTCATTTTTAGTAGTTCACAACAGATGCTGCAGAGTGCCTAGCAGTTCTGAAAGCACCCAGTTACTGTACAGTGTGACAACTCATAGGATCAGTGACAAACAGTGTAATAATAATAATAGATTTACATCAAGCACTACACAATTCCTAATAGACCTCAAAAAGCAGGGCCAGGTAGAACACAGTACATTAACATTACTATGGCTCACTCTTTCAAAGCCTCCCTGAGCTGTTTAGCTCCATGTTGAGCTCTTCTAATAGTCCTTGCATCTGGCTGTTCAAACACAGCAGACAGCCGCTCCACTTCAGCAGCAACTTTCCCCCATTTGCTTCACAGATATTATGCAGGACACAGCAGGCAGATTTGCCACTTACATGTTTCCCCCTCCCTCCTGAAATCCAATCTTGAGAGTAAACAACGTCAGCATCCCTTTAATCTAACAAAAGTGCATTCATTTGTCATTCTGCACTTGCTGAGCTTGGAGTTGAATCTTTCCTTGGTGATGTTGAGGTGGCCAGTGTATGTTTTCCATGATCAGGGAAGCAAGGGGAAAGTTGGATCCCCCAGGATCCCTATTGGCATTTCAACATTCCCAATGGTAATCCATCCATCAGGAAAGAGTTCCTGATTGCAGCTTCCTGACCAATCCTGTATTCTTAAAGATGCGAGTGTCATGCACCTTCCCTGATAGCCAACATTGGTGTTAGTGAAGCATCCCTGGTGATCCACCAATGCTTGCAAAAGCACAGAAAAATAGCCCTTTCTGTTGACGTACTCTGTGGCAACGTGGTCTGGTGCCGAGATAGTAATGTATGTGCCATCTATTCCTTCACTACAGTTTAGGAACCACATTGCTGCAAATTCATCCACTATGTCCTGCACATTGCTGAGAGTCACAGTGTCCTCACACATGTGTATGACAACTGGCCCCGCAGTGAATTCTCCATCTCCAAAATGATTTCCCAACTCACCAGTAGAAATCCAGCATTGCGAGTTTCCATAGTGTGATCACCACTCACTTCTCCACTGCCAGTGCAACCCTTGTTTTGGTGCTGTGGCGAGGCACCTCTTCTCTCACCAGAATTAGTGTTTCCCCGTCTGACGACGGCGGGCCTGGAGTAATCAGCCCCACTCAGGCAGGGTTTGCCTTCCCTTTTCTGTGCTTCCTTGGTCGTATTTTCAGGGTATTCCTGAGTGTCGGCCTAAGGGGTGATCCTCCACCAAACAAAAAGGAAACAGTCTCAAAGAAAAATCCAGGGGGGGTACCTTTCGCTTCCCCCCTCACTGGGCAAGGTGTCATCCGGTTGGTTGCCCTGGGTCAGTCCTTCCCGTAGCAGGCACTCAGATTTGGCAGTTTCCCCTATGCAAAGGAGCACAGCCTCTTAACCTAGAACAGCCTATTTCCCTGCTGCCCTGGAAGCAGCTTCTCTCTCTCTCTCTCTCTCTCTCTCTCTCTCTTCCCAGATGAGGGGTTTTTAAAGGCCTCAGGCAGCCCTTAATTGGATTCAGGTATCCCTAATTGACCCGAGGTAACCGCTTCTCAGCTTCTAAGAAAAAGGGTCTTTAACATTCTAAGGCTAATATATCGGCCTTCCAGGATCCTCTTGTATTGGCCGGCCCTGCTCTTGGATCATCATTTGGTGACCGTGATGGCCTCTCTCACCTCGGAGAGGCTGGGGCTGGCCTACTGGCACTTTAATAACAGCTTGCTGGAGGATGTGGGCTTTATGGCGTCCTTCCAGGAGTTCTGGCTACCCTGGCCGGGGCAGCGGCGTGCCTTTCCCTTGGCTCAGCGGGAGGTGGGAGTGGGAGGTCTTGGAGCTGGAGAGGTGTCTAGCTGCCAGCCCTGGGGATCCATCCCTCTGCTGAGCGTGCCAAGAGAAGCAGGAAGAGCTCCGGGTCCTCAACGACCATCAGGCTCGGGGCACGTTCATTTGATCCTGCATCCGTCTCCTTTGAGAGATGGATCACGGCTCCTGCTTCTTCTACACCCTGGAGAAAAAGAGTGGGGGGGGGCGCTCAGAAGCACATATCCCACCTTTTGGCAGAGGATGGCACCCCCCTCGTGGATTGGAGGATATGCGTGGATGGGCCAGGCCCTTCTATGCCAGCCTCTTCTCCCCAGATCCGACTGACACCAATGCCTGCACGGTGCTCTGGGATGTGATCCCAATGGTCAGCGCGGGCGACCGGGACTGGCTAGCCCTCCATCTCATGCCCACTAATAAATCTCCAGGCATGGACGGGCTGACCATGGAGTTCTACCACGTTTTTCTGGGAGGTCCTCAGCACGAACCTTGCTTCTGAAAGAGGGGGACCTCAGCGACCTTCGGAATTGGTGTCCCATCTCGCTCCTCAGCACAGACTATAAGGTCGTAGTGAAAGCCATCTCACTGTGGCTGGGCTCTGTGCTGGTGGACGTGGTCCACGCCGACCACCATCCCAGGCCATACCATTTTTAACAGTCTTAAAACAGTACTTGGTCCAGGATCTCTTGGAGCTCAGGTGTAGGGATGGTCTGTCGTTCGCCTTTCTGTTCTTGGATCAGAAGAAGGCATTTGACAGGGTGGACCATGGGTATCTCCTGGCCACTCTGCGGGAATTTGGCTTCAGGCCCCAGTTCGTGGGTTTTCTCCAGGTGCTGTACACCTCCGCGGAGTGTCTGGTCAGGCTCAACTGGACCCTGATCAAACCGGTCAGCTTCAGGCAAGGGTTGTGTCAGGGGTGTCCGCTGTCAGGCCAGCTGTATGCTCTGGCAATCGAGCCCTTCCTCTATCTCCGCCGTTGAAGGTTGACAGGGTTGGTGCTCCATGAACCAGAGTTGTGACTGGTCCTGTCAATGTATGCCAATGACATGCTCCTCATGTTCCAGGGCAACCTGGTGCGGGTGGAAGCTTGCAAGGCCATCTACTTAGCAGCCTTCTCTGCCTGGGTCAATTGGGTCAAGAGCTCTGGCCTGGTGGGCAGGGACAGATGGCAGGCGAGCTCCCTCCCACCTGCGCTTCAAGCCATCTGGTGGAGACCGGGTCTGCTGCTTTATCTTGGCGTTTACCTTTCTGTCATGCATCCTTCCCTACTGGAGAACTGGCTAGAGTTGGAAGGCAGGGTGTCTGAGCGGCTGCGGAGGTGGACGGGACTACTCTGGTGCCTCTCCCTGTCAGGGAGGGAACTGGTTCTCAACCAGCTAGTCCTGTTCATGCTCTGACACCAGCTTAACACCCTGGTCCCAGCCCCAGGTTTCCTGGCTGATATCCAGAAGCTGGTTCTGGAGTTCTTTTGGCCAGGACTGCACTGGGTCTCTTCAGGGGTTCTCCATCTCCCGCTGGAGAAGGGAGGACATGCTTGCACACTCAGGTCCATGTCTTCCACCTCTGGGCCCTGCAGAGACTCCTCTATAGTGCAGGTAAGCTGGCTTGGAGCACGTTGGCGCATGCTTTCCTGTGCTGCTTCCGAGGGCTCTGTTATAACTGACAGCTCCTTGATCTCCATCCGAGAAGTCTTCCACGAGACCTCTCCAGGCTGCCTGTTCTACCAGGACCTCCTCTGAACCTGGAAGCTGGTTTCATCGACCAGGTCCATTGCGGCTACTGAGAGGGCAGATCTCCTCATGGAGCCCCTACTACAGAATCCCCAACTCTGTGTTCAGGTGGCAGCATCCCACTCGGTACTCCAGAGGTTGGTCCTGGCAGAAGTCACCAGAATCAGAGACCTCCTGGACTATGACTGGGGAGACTGGGTGGATCCCCTGACACTTGGTCAGTGCATGGGGATCTCCACCCTTTCTACTCCCCGGTGTGTACTTCAGGAGGTAAGGACAGCCTTACTGCCCACTACTCGGGTTTATCTTGACCAGGTCCTGCAGGAGGGTACTCCCCGCCTACCCTGTACCCCAGGCCCTCTGGACCTTTTCATCGGGCCCCTGCCCTGTGAGTCCCACCGGCCGTCCCACCCATACACCATAAGCCAGCTGCTTGACTTGCAGCTGGTTCGTTTCTGGACTGTGCCAAGGAAACATCTGTACATGCTCATGCTCCACATCCTTCATTTCCTCACCCTTCTGTCCCACCCCGATATGAAGTGGTGGGATGTATTACCACCTCTTGAGGGTGAGGAACACTGGTGGGCCAGCCTATATTCCAGCCTGGTCTCAAGGCCCGCCCGGGATATTAGTTGGTGGCTCCTCCACGGAGCCGTGATCACGGGCGTGTACTTGGTGTGGTTCAACCCCATCCCTAACGCCTGTACCTTTTGCGGCATGAGGGAGACACTGGCGCACGTGTACCTGTAGTTCACCAGGTTGCAACCCCTATTCCGGCTCCTCCTGGACATCCTTTTACATTTCTGGCTGCACTTTTCCACTCACCTTTTCATATACTCACACCCTATCCGTGGCCCCACAAAGTCACGGGACCTCCTTGTCAACCTCTTCCTAGCGCTGGCCAAAGTGGCCATCTATAAGACCAGGGATAGGAGGTTGACTGAGGGGGTTTCCTGCAACTGTGGGGCCTATTTCAGATCCTGCCTTCACTCACATATCCTGGCAGAGTTCCTCTGGGCGGCGTCCACTGGCTCCCTTGCTACCTTCGAGGAGCAGTGGGTGCTGTCCAAGGTTCTCTGCTCGGTGTCTCCTTCAGGTTCCCTTTGTTTGACCCTTTGACCTTCACACCTGTCCTGTTATATTTTTGGTTGTCCCCCATAATTCTTTTTGTTCCTGGACTTTGTGGATTCTCCCCACAGGTTGGGGGAGGGTCCTTTAGCAGTGGGCGAGCTTACGCCCACCCACTTCCCGTAACCCAATATGAGGATCCTCTTGTAGCCATCTGGCCTGACTTTGTCACATTGTCCTTGCACTGGAGGGCTGGGATGAGCTTGTCACACAGATCCAGGAATGTGGCCTTACACATCCAAAAGTTCTGCAGCCACTGCTCATCATCCCAAGCTAGGGTGACCAGATGTCCCGATTTTATAGGGACAATCCCGATTTTGGGGTCTTTTTCTTATATAGGCTCCCATTACCCCCACCCCGTCCCGATTTTTCACACTTGCTGACTGGTCACCCTATCCCAAGCCTGCATTATGATGCAATCCCACTAGTCAGTGCTCATTTCTCGATCCCAGAACTGAAATTCCACCATCTGTAGCTGCTTTGTGAATGCCACAAACGACCTTGAATTGATTCGTGCTATGTCCCATAGCAATGTGTTTTCCAAGAAATTGTCATGCACCCTGCTGATTTGGTTCTTTTTATGCTTCTGCAAATACTGGAGGATCATGCATCCTGTTATTGCAACACTCATGACAGTAGTACAGAGCTGTACAGGCTCCACAGTGCATGTTCATGGGATTTTTTTTTAAAAAGCATGAAAATTATGGGATATAGATGACATTATGACATGGAGACTGTTGCAGACTGGGAAGGTGACCCCTTGCTCCAAGTTGTCCTTGCATGACTTGTTTCTGCCCCTTCATGCATTGCCAAAACTTCCCAAAAGACAGTGCCTTGGATGGTGGGAAGTTGCACACAGGGATTCCTATCCCCAGTGCACCAAGACAGGCACTCATAGTGAGTATGCTCTGCACTGATACAAGGAGCCAAGTGGGCACATGCCCAAGAGAGACACTTACATTGGCATATAGCTGCCACTGTAACTTGAGTCAACCAAAGTTTATAATGTGGACATGGTCTTAGATATTCAAAGATTAAAACCAGAAATGAGCATTGAGATTGTCTAGTCTGACCTCCTTCATAACATAGGCCATAGATCTTCCACGAGTTAACTCCTGCTTCAATTCTAATAGCTGTTCTCGAACAAGAGCATCTCTTTTTGAAGACATCCAATTTGATTTAAAAAGCTTCCATTGATTGAGGATCCACCACAACTCTATGGTAAAATTGTGTCTGTTAAATCTGAATTTGTGTAGCTTCCTACTTTCAGCCATCAGTTTAACATGTTCTTTTACCTGTTAATATTCTATGACACGCGAAGGAACATGTATTTAAATTTTGAAGCTATTGGATTACTTTTCCTTAATTTTTCCTTACGAGTGAAAAAAAATACACAATCCAATTTTTATGCACTACCTTACATAGAGGAACAGTGATGTTTTAAAACTCCCATCTTATCTCAAGGTGATTATATATTCGTTGCTAGTGCGGAACTCTTATACTGACTGAAGGAACAGACAGGTTTAATATAAGCTTTATTAGATTGAATGTATGTCAGACTGCTATTGAAGTGAACCTAAATCACACACTGTCAAAGTTATACTTTTACTCTCCACTTTTGCACACACTGTGTATATTTATGGATGATCAAAAAGCAATACCTGGTTATAGATGCAGTATAGTAAAAAAAAAAAAAAGTACATTTCACTCAATAGAGAAGTTGGAACCATTATCATTAATTCAACCTTGAAAACATTCTGAAAAGCTAGGCTTGCCTGCGTTTGATCCCATCTGTAATCACTTATAGTTATTCTCCCGCATTATGAACCATAAAGAGCCTTTATTCACATTCTGTAATAAAAGCAGGCTACCTTGGTAAAATTGGAAATTACAGGATGATTATGATTTGATGGAGTCAGCTGCTGAATCATAATATACTTTAAGTGCAATACGGTTAAGGGTAACTTTTATAATTGCAGCTCATTTCATGAGCAACAACACATTCTTCCTAGATTCTGTTGTCTAATAATTTAACCTCTTCCTGATACACAGTAGCAATTGTATTACTCTCTGATGCACCCCAGAACAGCTATCCCAAAACAGAAGAAAATTGGAGCAAGACACACTGGTAAGTGGTCAATCAAGGGGCTCCACTCATCACGTTGGCACCTCCTGCTGGTTGTCTTGGTGATTAGCGCTGCAGGTCAGTACACCTTCTCCCAATGGTGTCTCACCTGCCGTCACATCTGCTCCCAGATCCATGTCACTCCAAGGACTGTGTCATTATCTTCCGGGGACTCTGCAGTCAACTGTACAGCCACTTCCACAGTGGCGAAAACAATTGTCCAGCCACTTCCCCAGTGGTGAGTGGGAGGAACCCAGGCCCACTCACTACTTCAGGTCCCAGCCTAGGGACCCTGTAGATGGCAGCCATGTGTTCCATCCCTCCAACTCCTCAGTCCCTCCTTGAGCTCTAGGAACTAACCAACCCCTCTCTGTCCTGCATCTCTTTTTATATGGGCCTGCTGGGCCCTGATTGGCTGTTCCTCTCAGTCCCGCTCCTATTACCTGCTTCCTGTTCCCTATTAACCCCTTGCATGCCAGTGTGGGGTGGATGCCCCATCACAATGTAATAACCATCAACCAGTTAAGTCAGCATCAGCCTGAACAAGATGTAATGGTCCAAGTGGCAGGTATGTAGCAGCAGACTCAGTAACTGCACACACCCAATGCTAAGTACACACACACACACATACATGTGTGTGTGCACACAGGGACTGGAACACTCAGTTCAGGGAGCAGGACCCAGGAACCAAACAGGAACAAGAAGGCAACACACACATACCAGTAGCCCATGAAAACTTATGCTCAAATAAATTTGTTAGTCTCTAAGGTGCAACAAGTACTCCTATTCTTTATACCAGTTAAAGTTGCAAAAAGTTATTGTTGTAGAAGCAGAATGTTGTTTAGTACAGGTATTTGGAGAAGCTTTTATTTGGTACGGCTCCAAACTATGCTGTGGATTCAAATAAAGTCACCAGACACCTCTAAACCAGAACATTTGAATGAAAATTGAAAAGCACTGTAACTAATCAAATCCCATAAGATAGGAAGCACTACAGGTCTGTTGCATCTTAGGCGCATTTAACATGCGCGATTTCAGCTTTACGCGGTCGGCAAAAACAAAAAGAGAAAAATAACATTTTAAATACTGTTTCTGTAGTGCGGGCGATTCCACCCGCCATTCCACTCAATGTAATTTTGACTATACGCAATTTTCGCTTTAGGCGCTGACTGCGGAACGTAACCCCAGCGTAAGATGAGACAGACCTGTACTCTTTTTTTGTACATGACTGATCTTAATAAGAAATCTGGATTAAACTCTCAACAGCACAGAAAGAGGGTGGTTGAATGACTACAGCCAGGGCAGAGAGGTGGGGGTCAAGCTTACCAACATGTATTCCAAGCTTTACTATTTTGTTCTTAAACCCAATTCAGCTCCCTATTGAAGTCAATTTAAAGACTGTACAGCCCTGGTATGCAGCCTTGAATCATCTCTGGGCCTCAATTTGCTTGTCTGCAATATGGGAATACACTTAGGCTTAGTGCTTTGCAAAGTGGTTTGAATGTTTGGATGGAAGGTATAATTGTAAAGACAATTTGTTTCAATCAACTACCACTGGTATAGATTATTCTGCTCTGTGGATCAAAATTAGTTTCCATCTTATTGATATTAATTACAGTATCATCTGAAATCCTTAGTAAGAATTAGGCCCAACTGGGCTAGCAGCCAGGCAACTAGGCTTTTTATAGCAGGAAAAATATCTACCCAAAATCTATTTTGAAAGATGACAGAGTGAATGGAACAAAGGCAGGTGGAAAGAGGAAGGCAAGAACATAGTATAGTTATTGTACATTCAATTGCTTCTCCAAAACTTCCAAAAGAGATATTTCATTTTGTTTTGCCTCTACCCTGGCCATCAGTGGTTGACTGATTTCTGGTAGGCACCACTGAAGTGGGTGTTGAAGAATTTGAAGGAGTGGAAGAATCTGTTCCATGCGGTCCTTTAACATGACAAAAAGTGTAGCGTTGTTCACAGGGGAAAAAACCAACAGAGTAATGGGGAATGGTGACTGGTATTGTTGGCTTAGTGGAAGGGCAGATGGTAACACAAGTAGAAGAGATAAGTAGAAAGGTGCAGAGTGATAAAGGTGAGGACAAGCATCTTGAATGTGATGTAATGGGGAAGGTTGTTTCAGTGGAGAAATGCAAATGTGTGCTCATGAGTTAGGGGAGATACAACAGTGATCTTTGCAGCAGTGTTTTCAGGGACAGATGGTGTACTTGCATATGGCCAGGAAAAAGGAGATGTCAGTTAAGATGAAGATAAGTTTCTGAACTAGTTTTTAACAGTGTGGAAAGAAGATTGGATTTTGAAAGGGTTATACAATGAACAAGCAATAGATATTAGATAGCCTGATTGTGTGCAGTGAAGGTGACCCCCAGGATACAATCTTGAATGGCAAGGAGGATGGAGACAGAATGGACTCAGGAAAGTGAGTTAATTTTTGGCCATGGTTACACTGATGAGACATCCAGTGGAAGTAGTTAGACAGGCTGCAATACAAATTCAAAAAGAAAAGGATGATGCCAGAGTAGAAAGGCAGATTTGTGAACCATTGGCATAAAAACAATAGTTAAAACCATGAGTGGATAAGATCACCCTCCCACCTACCCACCCCCAAAAATGGGGTGTAAAGCAGGAAGATGACTCAAGCATGGAAGCAGATATTGGGGGTGAGCCAAAGTTAAAAGTTGGTGGGATAGACATTGCAGAGGGCGGGGAAGGAAGAAAGGTGCCAAGAGTGATATAGAGTATGGAGGGAATCAGTGACAGACTCCATTCAGAACACAGCAAGAAGAAAGATCAGGATCGATGTGGCAGGGGAGTCATGAACATTGATGGAGATCACAGAAAGGGTAGGTGTTTATTTTTCTGCAGTTCTTTCAAGTTCTCCTTCATTCCACAGATTTCATGTGATTTTATTTGTAAAATACTAGTTTGTATAAATGTATTTAATGATCTACAGCATCAGCATAAAAAAAATTCTCTTCATCTTATATTTTTAATAGCTTCACTGTTCTGGATGAATTTGCTGAGGTTTATTGATGTATCTAATTATTTTCTAGTAAAGACTTTTGTATAACTAAGTTATACCCCTGGGTGGATCTAATTTCCCTTATCCATACTTAATTTCTAGAGTATTCATGCTAAAGAAAGAGCTTGTTTCATAAATTAGAACTTGTGTTCAAAATACACTTTTTTTCCCCACCCATCTCAGAGGAATACAAGACATTGCCTCTTTTCCATACTTCCCAGCCACTGAACTTGCAAAACTTTTCATGTGAGCTGTGACCAAGGAAATTCATTCCATTAGTGTTGTCTCATACATTAGGTATTAGAATACTGAGTAAAGACAAGCTTTAGGCAGTTTTTTGCATCCATGTAATAGTAACCTGTTCACAGTTCTATGCTAAAGACCTCCTCATATTGCTCTGTGGGCAATTCTAGGGAGGAGAGATTTAAAGCCATGAATCAGATGGAAAATAGCAATAATATCAGTTGGACAGCTAAGTTTGACATGGTGTTAAAGTTAATTGAGCCCTTCCTACACTGGCTCTTACATCATCACTAGCAGCAATGCATTCCTGGAAAATGGGTGCAATATTTTCCACCTTAAACATTCATTCAGTGCTTGTTCTCCAAGTTTCATATCCATGCCTGTTTTTCAAGTTCCCACTTCAATGCTCTAGTTCCATGGGAAAATTAAAATGCTGAGTAGAGCTTTGAGAAAGTATTTCACACACACACACATGCAAAATAGCACAATTTCAGGCTATTTCATATCCTTTTAGGTTTTAGTTAGTGCTGAGTCACTACTTTTCAAGTCAAAATATGCAAAGATGTGAAGAGGTCTTCACCCAAAATTGTATGCACACAGTTTTAAGGAGAAGTGTTCCACATTTGGGTTTGCCTTAATCAAATTTCCATAAAAATGTGTTGAGCAAGCTACATGAAACATCCCACCCCAAAACCCTGTATGCATCATAGCAACCACATTGCCTGAAACTACAAAGGAGCTTATCTATTCACCTCTCATCTTGCTGGTTCTTCTTCAGAGGGGCACAAGCAGCGTGGCCTCTCCTGGAAGCTCTTGCTATAGTAGTGAAATCATGCTGGTCATCATTTCTACCTCCAGAGCAAAAGCAATGATTATGTTCATATATTTGTATTTTTAAATTCACTATGCCTATGCCAGTAATAACTGACCACAACTAATTGCAGGCACACACAATAGCCTTTAGAAAGACCAATCTATTATGCCGTTAGGGTCCGTCACAAAAGGACTTCAGCACCTAACTGCTGCATTAGGCACCTGAATTCTAGAATCAGGCCCCACTTGAATTAAAAAAAACCTCTATTCAGCTGCCTTCAAAGCCAATAGGAGCATAAATATGCTCAGTGCCTAAGTTTTTTCAGTAAAGTTCCAAAAAAAGCGTATCTTTCTGCCTCTGGTCATGCCCACTGCACCAGGTGTCTGGATGCCTACACCCTAGAGTGATGTACAAACCAAGAGAAAGTAGGCATTTCTTTCCCTATGTCACCTGAGGGACCCAACCCACTAAGCAGGCTCAGCCCTCAGTTACTGGATTGGGCCTCTATAGAGAAGCTCAGATAAAACAGGAGAAGGGCTCCTTCCTAACTTTTAGACTATTGGTTAGCGTACTCATTTGCAAAGTGGGAGACCTGCAGATCAAGAACCCTCTCCACCTGAGGAGGGACAGGAATTTGAAGTGGGATCTGCCACTTCTCTGGTGCGTGCTCTCACCACTGGGCTACAGGATATTCTGATGTGGGGCACATCTCAGTCTCTCCTGTTGAAGCTGTTACATTGTAGGTAAATACCTTTTTATTTTTAATAAGGATTGATAAAAATCCCTACTAAGTTAATAAGCAACCTGCATAATGAAGTGTTTCATTCTTTTGTTTAACATTTTGTGTTTTCTAAATTGCATGGTCTTAACAATTTTATGCTCTTTATACCTCAACTTATGTTGTAATAGATACAAATTTGGTACCATTTATCTTTAAATATAAGCTTAGCCTATGTGTTACGTATGTTGTCGGTATATTTTTATGTTGCTGCAACAAAACTAATTTTGCACTCAAAATTCTCTCTCTCTCTCTCTCTCTCTCTCTCTCTCTCTCTCTCTCTCACACACACACACACAAGTGCTGCCACAATTATTATGGTTGGGACATAACCATCATAATACCAATGTATTGATTTATTTTGCAAAGCTCAAAAAGAACTCTGTTCTAAATATGTAGATGTATTTCTGACTTTGCAATTGAATTTTTTACTAGCCGTGTATTGTATTTTATTTTTTCATAGAAAAAATGATGGACAATTAATGAAAAAAACTTCAATATTAGTACAAAAATGTTAATAAAATCATAACTTTTTAAGTTATACATTTGTTTGGGCCTTTACTAAATATTAAAATATAGTTACAAGTATATTATAGCCAAAATGTTTAAAAATATAACAATATACATTGTGTCTGACTACGCTGCAAAATGTTAAAGCTAACCAAACAAATTTCTGCAGTGCTGGGCGGGGGTGGTGGGGGGGGTGGGAGGGGGAGGGCAGGGAGAGTGAAGAAGAGCAAGTTTTCTCACAAAAGATTGAATGCAAAGACAGGTGCTCACAAGTACTATATTTATTGTGGAAAACTAGTAACGCACATGTTAAGGAGAAAAAAAAACAAAAAAACCCTCTTTACGCAAAAACTGAAAACGCATCTAAACCAGGTACATTTGTGCTAAAAAAAAATTAAGATAAAAACATCAGAACAAATAGCTAATTTTTTTTTTAACAAATAAAAATAAATAATTAAAGAGTAAATAACTAAGTCATGCTTCTGTCATGTGCTGTAACAAAGTGTGACATAGATAGTTTGGTCCCTATTATATTGTACACAAATTACTTTAAGCTTTTATACACAAACAAAAGTTACTCTGTTTAAAGCTGCATCCCACAGATCAAAGACAATGGATTATATCAGTGTACAATTAAAAATAAAAGAGGCATTGGGAAAAATATATCTACATAGAATCATAGAAGATTAGGGTTGGAAGAGACCTCAGGAGGTCATCTAGTCCAATCCCATGCTCAAGGCAGGACCAGCACCAACTAAATCATCCCAGCCAGGGCTTTGTCAAGCCGGGCCTTAAAAACCTCTAAGGATGGAGATTCCGCCACCTCCCTAGGTAACCCATTTCAGTGCTTCACCACCCTCCTAGTGAAATAGTTTTTTCTAATATCCAACCTAGACCTCCCCCACTGCAACTTGAGACCATTGCTCCTTGTTCTGTCATCTGCCACCACTGAGAACAGCCGAGCTCCATCCTCTTTGGAACCCCCCTTCAGGTAGTTGAAGGCTGCTATCAAATCCCCCCCTCACTCTTCTCTTCTGCAGACTAAACAAGCCCAGATGTGGCCTCACCAGTGCCGAATAGTGGGGAATAATCACTTCCCTCGATCTGTTGGCAATGTTCCTATTAATGCAGCCCAATATGCCGTTAGCCTTCTTGACAACAAGGGCACACCGCTGACTCAAACTGGTCAACTATATTTCAGCCTCTCCTTGTATGTACAACCGAGTGTGCAATCACTTATAAAGACATAATAAAGACCACTAGGCAGGACAAGTCTAAGCAAATTGAGTTTATGCATATACCTGTTTTAAATCTCCCTTTCATTTGAAATGGCTACATTTTATTATTATGTAAACCTAACTCTTACACAAGCAAGTTTATCAGTGTATCATTGTTGTATAACTTTTTTTGTTAAAATATAACAATATGCACAAAATCCAATAGCTGCACAAGACAACACTGATAAACTTTAACCAAATAATATCAATATATATATTATATAAATAACTTACACACAATAAGTAAAAAAAGAAATTGCACTGTGTGTAGGATTTCTGTTTCTTACCAAACTGGTTACGTAGTTAACAAAAAGGGAAAGTTGCTGGATTTTATTAATGATAAGCAATTAGCTAAATGGTATTGTCCTCAGAGTATAACAGAGGCTGTTGTAAATTGGAAATGCATTAAATCATGTAAGCAGATTCCATTCAGCACAATTAGTAATGTGGGTCAGTGACATCGCATTCTCATTGAGGTACATGTTATATAAAACAATTGTTCTCAGTGTAAAGTTCCACATATATTTATTTTAGGGTATCTTTATCAATATTGAATCCTAACACTGCAATATTCAATGAATTAGCTACTGTCCATTCAGTAAGTTTTCTGGAAGAATACATCTTCAAGAAATGCCTAGATCAGGGGTCGGCAACCTCTGGCACGTGGCTCGCCAAGGTAAGCACCCTGGCGGGCCGGGACAGTTTGTTTACCTGCTGTGTCCGCAGGTTCGGCCGATTGCGGCTCCCACTGGCCGCGGTTCGCCATCCCAGGCCAATGGGGGTGGCGGGAAGTGGCGGTCAACACATCCTTTGGCCCGCGCCACTTCCCACAGCCCCCATTATCCTGGAGCAGCTAACCGCAGGCAGTGAGAGCTGCGATTGGCCGAACCTGCGGACGCGGCAGGTAAACAAACTGGCCCAGCCCCCCAGGGTGTTTACCCTGGCGAATCACGTGCCAGAGGTTCTCTACCCCTGGCCTAGATGTACCTCAGCTACTGGTGTAGCATTCAGCAACTCAGACCTCGCAGGCACTGCACACAGCTTGTTGCTCCATTAATGCATATGAATACTTGTGTAAGTAATGTTTTTGACATTGCAACTCCAGTGTGTGGCCACAGTGGCTTAACCCAGTACAACGAGACAGAGAAACTAGCCATTCCTGTCTTCTGCCCTGTATAGCTTAACAAGTGGCAACAACCAGCAGTAAGGATAGCCTATAATATGAATGGACAGCATGGTACGGTATATGATACAAACGTATGGAAACCTCACTTGTAATGTCTACATCAAATTTTTGTTTTACTCCTCATGTATGTATCATTGTGGGTCACACTATAAAAATATCTGTTCTACTTTGAGTAATAATTTTAATTGTATCAGTTATGTATTGCCACTATTCAGCTTACTAAAACAGTATATATTTCTTGAGTGCTATTACCTTTGCTTCATATATTATTTGTTTCATAAGTTCATATATTAATTTGGCAAAGGTGTCTCCCTAATATAGTTATCAAAGTGACAAGGAGGGGACTGNTGGCCGGGGTTCCGTTCACACAGGCTGACTGAGTGGGGCCGGTGGCCCAGACCCCGGCTGGCAAGGGGCCGGCGGCCGGAACCCCAGACTGGTAGCGCGCTGAGCCGCTCAGCCCGCTGCCGGCTGGGGGTTCCGTCCATTCAGGCTGGCAGCGGGCTGAGCGGGGCCGGGACCCCGGCTGGCAAGGGGCTGGCGGCCAGAACCCTACACCGGCAGCTGGCTGAGCAGGGCTGGCGGATGGAACCCCAGAACACCGGCGGGCTGAGCGGCTCAGCCAGTTGACAGTCTGGAGTTCCGGCTGCCAGCTCCTGCCAGCCGGGGTCCTGGCCGTCGCCCCCGCTCAGCCCGCTGCTGGCCTAGGATTCTTTTCACCCAGGCAGGCAGCGGGCTGAGCAGGGCTGGTGGCCGGGACCCCAGCTGGCAGCAACATGCCAGTAAAAATTGGCTCATGTGCCGCCTTTGGCACGCGTGCCGTAGGTTGCTGACCCCTGAGCTAATTAAACAAGATGTGCACAAACCTCTTAAGACACAAAAATCCAATTCTGTTCTTAAAAAAGGTAAAATTTATTAATTAAAAAAAGAAGAAAATACATCTGGGAATTTAGGCTTTTGCTAGATGTAAAAAAAACAACTACAAGCATTAAGCATCAAGAACAGCTCTCTTGAGATCCATCTTAAAGGTTACAAGCAAAACAAAAGTACTTGGGGTTAGCACAGAGGAATCCACAAGCCATAAAGAAATAAAAGGGATAAACCTAATCACATCTTCCTAGACATTTCTGATCTACTTACATATCTGGGGTTTTAGATGAGTAGTTTCTAGGTCTGATACTGATGATTTTTTGTACCTGGCCCAAGCTTCTCACAGCATAACTCCCTGTCTGCCTCTCCCCAAGAACAATAGACAGACAGACAAAAGGGGAGTCTTTTTCAATTTTAAAAAGTTATAGCCTTCCCATTGGCTCTTTTGGCCAGGTGTCCACTTATTTCCTTTTACCTGTGCATAGCAGTGAGACTTTTTAACCCTTTACAGGTAGAGCAATTAAAGAATAGCTACTAAGAGGGATTTTATAGCTACTGGCTGTCTGGGTGTCCATAAAAAGGAGCTACCTCCCACCCTTCATTTATCACAGAGCTGTGTAGAAAATTTTGTAATTTTTTAAACAATACTATAAATAGAGCTAGTTTAAATTAATATTTCCAAATCACACCTTCTGTGTAATGTAAACATGCTGCTAGATAAAAACAGCTTCCTAGAAGGGAGCCACATATGTTTCCTTTTCATCTTGTACTGCTTTATCTTTAGATAATAAATTTTGCTAAGTTCAGTTATTTGGTCTCAAACACATTCTTAAAAAATTAACCACAAGTTGTTGGGATTCCCTCAGAGACCTTTCCACTCACCTTGTCCAGTTCTGGGAGACACTTAATCTAGTTCTCTGGGTTTCAAAAAAAACCAACCCCAACCAAACAACCAAAAAAACCACAACAACCCTCAGTTTGACTCCAGCTTGTCACTCAGGTTACTTTATTAGTCACAGAACAGCTCTTTTCCGATGTTGGCCAGGCCCAGATGCCGGGCGTTTAGATACAGGGTGATACCACTTCATTCACACACTATACATCTTTCCTAGATACTAAGATCTAGACCAATCATGAAGACCGATCATAGTAGTTGTGTCAGCAATTATTTGTTCGGGCTTCTTCAGCACTTACTTGTTCACGTATGTCTTGTCTAAACTTGGGCCTGCTCATGTCAGCTAAGCCAGCTCCATACGAGTATAGTCAAACAAGGGGCCATAGTTAATAGTTAATAGACCTACTAGGCACAATTTCCTTTCTTATGTTTTTAAAGGAGCTATATCGTGAACAGTAGCTGTGGTGTTACCCTGGAACTGAGAGGCGTTTTACCCCAGAATTTCATCAAGCTAATTGCAGCCATAGTATGTGCATTCAGCCACCATGAATTAATAAAATAGAACATCACATAGGTAAAGGTTAATTTGGACAAACAGGGCTTTTGGAGGCAAAGACAAATACTAGCTGCAGGCTTGCAGGTTCTGCTAATCAGAATGGGTGGAGGGGAGAAAAGAGTCAACAAATTATGAGACTGAAAGGAAATAAGTGGATGGAGACCTTGAGTTTGGGTGCCTTTGATATAGAAGCTTATTATGGCTAAGATTGTTAGGAATGTTTTGTTTATAAGTAGTTGATTGAAGTTTGGAGAAATGATAACCCAGTGGGGGTCACAATGAGCTATGTGTTTTGTAAAAAAAAAAAAAAAAAAAAAAGTTATAAAAGGACTAGATCAGTGGTTCTCAAAGCCAGTCCGCCGCTTGTTCAGGGAAAGCCCCTGACAGGCCGGGCTGGTTTGTTTACCTGCCGTGTCCGCAGATTCGGCTGATTGGGATCTGCGATCGGCCGAACCTGCAGACGCGGCAGGTAAACAAACCGGCCTGGCCTGTCAGGGGCTTTCCCTGAACAAGTGGCGGACTGGCTTTGAGAACCACTGGACTAGATAATAGAGTGTAGTTTGTAGCAGTTCTCTGAAGCTATCCTGATAGATTTTTTCCTGACACCTTACGCGCTGGCAGGGAAGTGACCGGCCATCGCTGAGCTGCTGCTAATTACTCAATACCATCTCAGATTTTAGGTAATTATTTGGGATTGTCTAAACCTATTTCTTATGTCTCTGTGTGCTTAAATCTATTAAATAGTTGTAGATAAGAGCATGCTTACTTGTATCGATCTTTCATCAGACAGAAGCACTGTATTCCCATTGATTTATTAAGTTAAGTTACCACTGCTTTGAGTTCTGAAAACTCTGGGTAACAGTGGTAAAGGGAAGGGAGGTGTTAGTAACACATTAATCCAAAGGCATTCAAGGGGGTTATAGAAAGCAATAGCTGCCTAGATCAATGCTGTGGATGATCACTAGAAGAGATCAAGGAGTGGATGACCTTGGCATGCTTACCAAGGACAAGCTGACTGTAAGAGTTAGTGAGGGCTGCGGTTCTCTCTCACTATGCACCTTTTGTCATATTTCCTTCTCTTGCAAAATGTACAAATAAAATGTCTTCTGATCTGGTATAATGTTTGCTCAGTTGCACACGTGAAGATGGATATGCAGTGTACAAGGCAATAGAAAAATAAAGTCCATGCCATTTAGCCAGGAGGAAAGAGCAGTGTTTTCTCTCAACAGTAGCCTAGACTATTCCAGCTTCCCCCTCATCCTTTCCAAGCTAGGAGAGCTTGGGACTGGGGGAGGGTGGAAGGTCGCTCCCCACACGGCAAAAAACTGCAGTGGCCTAGGACACTAGAGTTTTTATTGCCAGTCTTATTCTTTTTTTCTTGGCCTTGTACTGGTAGCTCTTAGGGTATTCATTGTGCAGCCAATAGGATTTGTACGTGGGCACAAGGTGCATCAGTAGGCCTTGACACACCTTGTCTATTGGCTGACAAACCCACATATTAGTACAACATACATTTTTAGAGACAGATTTAAAGTTATGAACATCTCAATAATAAAAATAGATATTTAAGTGTATCCCATAAAAGTCAAATATTTACATTCTTTCCGAGCAAGCAATTATCTTGACGTGAAGAGGAAGTCTATGTTTAAAGCATTTCTTGTGTCTATCCCCTCTCATTGTCTCCCACATCACCTGGATGAAATAGTAGCTCATTTAGAGACTTCCAATCCATTCACAGACATCTGTCAGCAGCCGCTGGCTAAGACATGGCGCTACTGGGCAACAACAGCTGGATTTAACCCTGGAAATGAAAGAATGGTTACAGCTTATTTTTTACCCTGCCAGTCTTCCCTTTGTCAGTTTCTTGATTTTATTAATGCTACATTTACCTTATTCCCACTGGTAATAGGAAAGTAACTTTTTAAGTGCATTTCAATATTTCAATTAAATAGATTTTAACTTTGTTATGCTACTGTGATCTGGTGTGAAGAAGAGTTATTGTCTCAGTGTGTATGTTCAGTGGAAGACAGTTAAACTGAGTGAAAGCTCCTTTAACCTGAGATGTAACTGGCTATTTCCCAGCCCTGGTAAAATGGGACCTTTTATAGTTTGCCAGGAGACAATCTGCTCATTTTCCTCACTAATGGAACAATATGATCTTTAAGATCTCCAGGGTTACTATGGATACCAACAAGAAATGTATTATTTGTAACACAGTCACAAAATGTATTTTCCATTTACACAAGTTAGAGAAGTTTTCCTAATTGTCAATGCAGTATGCTAAACACTCGAAGACCTATTTTCCCCAAAAAATTCAATATAGTAATACTGAAAGGAGAAAACACAGAAGTTGTCTTTTATGCCATGGCACCTTCATCAGCAGAGCTTCTTTACTTAGTTGCCAAGTAAATACTTTATCATTTTACTTTGAACTACTAATGGTTACTATGGAAACCCTTACTTCCCCCCACACCTTGGTAATCCCTGAGCAGGTAGAGAGTCTAATAAGGGTGGGAGGGGGAGGGAAGTACTATATCCATGGAGATACTTTTAAGACTTCACTCCTGACTGCTGTACCATTCATGAGACTATGTTACAGTTAGATTTGTTAGGTAGTTGGGTAGGAGAAAATATGTTCAGGAAAAAGAAAATCTTCATATGAATCTTTTGTCTCCGAGAGCTTCTTCATCTACCATGTGCTTTGAATTGAAAGTTTTCACCTTCTCTTTGTTAATGTAGTTTAATCAGCATAAAAATCATTCTGTTAATAATCAAAGAATGGTAAAAGATTTATACAAACATAACATACATAGCAAAATCTTGAGTAACTCTTATTTCAAACAGTCACACTATTGAAAATATATTTTTACAGTATGAGCTTTAGCTCTTGGAAACGGCTCCCAGTGGGTGACCAATCAGACTACGGTCCTTTATTTAGACATGTAGCATAACAGACGCACTGGCTGTCTAAGGACTTTTCATTAAAGTTATCTCGTATTATAACTCAAGTCCCATCCATGCACAAAAACCTCTTAATTTGAGCATAGTGGTGCTTTTTACTCAAGTCAGCTGACTTGTTGGTGGGTGTAGGCTAAAGCTAGAGTTAAAATAATCTGGCTGCTGCTAACACTACTATGCTGCGGTATGGATAGAGGTTAGCCCCACTCGAGTGCTGCTATCTCTCCAACACCTTCCCACAGTTTTCTCTATGCACCCAGAAAGGACAGGCAAGTTCTCCCACAATTCACTGGGACAGAATTACTAGAGCAACTCAGATTACTGCTGCATGAACAGCAAAAAAAGTGTGATTGCAGCATTGGTAGGCATACTCATGCTAGCTTCATTCTAGCTAGTGCAGGTGACAATAGTGATGAAGATGTAGAGGCATGATCTTTAGCATGGGCAAGCTGCCCCAGTACGAGCCCCATAGAGACCCTGTACGTCAGGGTCTAGGTCACCATGTCTTCACTATTATTTTCACCTGAATTATCTAGATTAAGGCTAGTGCAGACAGTTTGCATCTTCATTTGCTCTGTGTGTGTGTATATTTTATATATATATACATATATTACACACACACACACACCAATAGTGTCACACATAAGGGGGCATACCTCCAGTATAGGCAGAGCAACCCAACTGGAAGAAAACAAAGGCACCACTGATAGTTTGCAGATGGCACAAAGATTGGGGGAAATGGTAAATAGTGAGGAGGATAGGTCACTGATACCAAGCACTCCAGATCACTCTACGTAATTAAAACAATGTGTGTTTTAACGTGGCCAACTATAAAGACATCTAGGAATAAAGAAAGCCATAGCTATAAGCTATAAGCATGGCCTATGATCCTGGAAAGCAGTGATTAAAAGAAAACAACAAATCACTTTTTGGGGAGGAGCGGAGAAGGTCTTTCACACTATCTGTAGTGGCTCACAGCTATGAGTGCCTACCTCAGGGCAGGCTGTCAGAAAACAGGGCAGACACCCCAAGCTGTTGAGGTGTTCTATAATTAGATTTCACCAAGCCAGTAATGAGTGTGAGCTCCTGGATCACTATACCAGTGTTACCAAGCAGTCACAGTCCTCTCAGACTCTCCAGTCTATTTCAGATGGGAATTAGTTCATGGAATTCCTATGGCCTGTGTTATGCAGGTGGTCAGACTAGATGATTACAGTGGTCCCTTCTGGCCTTTTGATCTATAAATGAGCATTTTGCAGTGTGACTGCTCTCACTCAAGCTAGGCTAACTCTGGTGAAGTAACTAGAGCATAGCTAACTCGAGTTAACTCTATAGCAGGGGTCTCAAACTCAAATGACCACAAGGGCCACATGAGGACTAGTACATTGGGCCGAGGGCCGCATTTACTGACACCTCCCCCCCCGCCGCCCTCGGCCCCGCTCCCACTCCACCCCTTCCATGAGACCCCGCCCCTGCCCCGCCTCTTCCCACCCCTTCCCTGCCCCCATTCCAACCCCTTCCCCGAAATCCCCACCCCAACTCTGCCCCCTCCCTGCCCCCAGGTGGCACAGGAGGGGTGTGGGGTGTGNTGGGGTGTGGCAGGGGGTTCAGGGCAGGGGGTCAGGGTGCAGGGGGGTCCGGGAGGCGGGCTACGGCCCGACCCACACCGGGGGCAGGGCAGGCTCCCTGCCTGCCTGCCCTGCCGCCGACCCGCACCGGGAAGCGGCTGGAACCTAAGGAAGGAGGGGCGCAGGGGTGTGTGTGGCTGTTGCTTCAGGCACCGCCCCCAGCAGCTCCCATTGGCCACAGTTCCCCATTCCCGGCCAATGAGAACTGCTGGGGGCAGTGCCTGAAGTAACAGCCACACACACGCCTGTGCCCCTCCTTCCCCAGGTTCCAGCCGATTCCCAGCGTGGGGGCAGGGCAGGCAGGCAGGCAGCCGCTCTAGGTAAACATTGTGGGAGGGCGGGGGGGCCGTGAGGAGCTCGCAGGCCCCATGCAATAACCCTGCGGGCCGCATATTTGAGACCCCTGCTCTATAGCAAGGACATCACCTTGCTTTTGAGGTGTTCTTTGTGTGACAGAGTAGGTGAATCTCCATGCTATTAGTCCTTGGCCACTCAGTTAACAGACTTCCAACATGAGGTACAACTGGTAGTTTTTTTCATGTGCATACCTGTCCTGGCAAAAGTTGACGGAGTTCACCAACCCATTTCACAAAAGCTGCCACATCTTTCAGATAGTAATAAACGTTGGTATTACCAAGGTGGACCAGATTTGAAATGGTTTCCTGGTGACCAAAGCCATTTTTCTTTTTCAGTCCAGTAAAGAAGCCATTCCTCCCATGTTCATATGCAAAATGAATTCCAATATGGAAATTACAAAAAAGTTTGCTAAGTGTATAACTGGCAACATTCCCTTATTTCTTAGAATTATTGAGCTGCTATGTAATATATGTTTCATATTCTAAGGAGCCAGATCAACAAAAAGCTATATCTATACTATAAGTAGTAAAAAAGCTATGCCATCACTAATCATATAGTTTGACAGGTTTCCACACCACTCTTTTTACCTTATGACCCACACTTTTGCCTTCTGTCCTGCCCTGTGTCTCATTTTTGAATACATTTTGGCTCTATATTTTTTGGCCCTGGTCGCTATTTTAAAAAAGAATGATTTTTTTTCAAATTGTATTTAATTTATCCTAATGGAAGCATTAAAACTAAATGAGTAAACATAGCTTTCATTTCTTTCCCATTCTAAGAAAATATGTTTGCAAGTTTAGTGGAATTTTAGATTAAGACTTAGACTTTGTACATCTGTTTACTAATGACAAAAGTGTTAACATGCATTTTTAGAGACTATTATATTCTATATTTTATATAGTTAGTGCATTTCTAAATAAATTAATTAAATATTTTACAAAATCTTAGTAGTAATTGAAGTGGTAATACATATATCATATCAATATATATTTAACAAGCATTTTTCACATTTTAAAGGAAAATGTTTTAATGCAGCTAGCACATTTCTAAATAGTCATTAAATAATCGTATGAAGTATAATGACCACAGAAGGAGAAGTTTTAATTTTATAGAAAAATGGTATGCCTTTAGTACAACTCATAAATGGGGGAGAGGGATAGCTCAGTGGTTTGAGCATTGGCCTGCTAAACCCAGGGTTGTGANGTATATAGAGAGTATATTTTTAGAAAAATGGTATGCCTTTAGTACAAATCATAAATAGGAGGGGAGGGATAGCTCAGTGGTTTGAGCACTGGCCTGCTAAACCCAGGGTTGTGAGTTCAATCCTTGAGGGGGCCACTTAGGGATCTGGGGCAAAAATTGGTCCTGCTAGTGAAGGCAGGGGGCTGGACTCGCTGACCTTTCGAGGTCCCTTCCAGTTCTAGGAGATTGGTATATCTCCAATTATATAAAAAAAATATAAATAAATAAAATTGATTAAACAATTGCTCAAATAGGTCACAAGGGATATATATAGAAAAAAATTGCCATAGAGTTAGTTACATTGTACAGAGTACAGTTGTTCTACAACTACATTTCAGAGGTAACCAAGAAAGTTTAAAAAGAAAAACAAAAGACAGAATGCAGAAGTATTTCAATGCACAGACTCTTACATGCTAAGAGGCAGAAACCCCATGTGCTGGAAGCTTGTGACAAACCATGCCTCATTGGCTGAGCCAATCAGAAGGTATTCTTTAACCACAGGATTTTTTAGTGGAATCATAATAATAGAATAGTCAATTACATCGCATTTTCCTGAGTTACTATGAAGGGTTTTCTAAACCCATGGCCATTTATAGAATTATTCATGGTCTCATATTAAAATGTAATTTAGAGCTAAAATACCAATCAAAGAGGGCATGGGTGTAGATTTCTTTATTAAACTTTTTACAAAAAAAATAAAAATCTATGTACATTTATCCGATAGGCTTATATCTATTGAATTCAAATTTGAGACTCTGGACCCTGACCAAAAAAGATCCCAATGATTCAAATGAAGGGTTGTACAGAGAGGAGTCAGAAGTACATTGCAGGTTAAGAATGTTAAATGGATTGGCGTAAGAGTGGTGGAGAGGGCAGCTAATAGGAACTGGCGATGGTAGTTGAATTAGCTAGAGCGTTTGGCTTCCAGCTAAAAGGTTGACAGACTGAGACCACTGTGAGGCCAGGTTTTTGGTTTTTTTGTTTTTAAAGCAAGGAACTGAGGAGGCCTCTCGATAAACAAAGTAAGAGGTTTTAAAAGCATATTATAAATACATACAATCATGTTTTACATATATTTCTTCATTAAAGTTTCTTTGCCACTGACCAACAGTTCTGGAGACTCTAGATAACAACAGCCCTGAGGGCGCGTTCAATTTGTTCCTTATTCCTTTTGCCCAAAACGAGATGCTCAACAGGATGCTGAAAGAGAAGGGGTTGCTTATGCGGTTATGCTTATGCATGTACTATCTAGTTTTCAGGAAGATTTCTGATATTGAGCATGCACTAGTTTGTAACCATAAATCTCTTATGAGTTTAATTATACGAGTTTCCGTGCATTGAATCAAGCACTGTATGAAAAACAATTTGGGAACTTTCCAGATTGTGTCATAGGTGCCCTTTGACAGAGCAGTGAACACTGCAAACTGAAGTGAATTGTAAAAATCAAAGATGTGTTAATTTGTACATGGAGAATGTTTTAAATCTTATCACATTGAGATATGCACCATAGTATTTCTGTTTAATTCAGGAATATTTAGCTCAAGGGGAAGAGCTGGTGGGCAAAGTGACAGAAACAGAGGACCCAGAGTGTTAGATAAAATAATCAGGCTGGTGGACAAATGTTTAATGTAGAACGTTGAACATCTTCATTCAGCAAGTTACAAAACCCGGTTTAGAAAAAAAATTGTAAAAAACCCTCACATAAAAGTGAAAGAGCAAAACTGATGATTTTACACCACTAGATTTCTTTTAAGTTAGAATGTGTGCATTTTGTATAAAATAATGCTGAATAAACAAGAATGTGTGTGAGAGTGGATCACTTATCTATAAAACGAGTTTGAATGTATGGTTGTTAATTTTTAAAATAAAATAAAAACAACTAATATTTACCACATTGTTGTGACCCTTGATTGTATTGACTATTGTTACTTTTTAAATTAGAGAACTTCCAGACTCCAAATTCAAGCAGTAATTTAAAAATCAAAACTTTAACCAAACATCCTTATAACACCATCACAATTATGTTTTAAGTGTACCTTTTTGGAAGAGAGAGCAGCATGAATTGCTTTTGAACATTGTTTATCATGTCAAGAGAATCACACACAAAGTGTCATATTTGTCAAGACAGTTA
Organism: Platysternon megacephalum; assembly: GCA_003942145.1. NCBI lineage: Eukaryota > Metazoa > Chordata > Testudines > Platysternidae > Platysternon > Platysternon megacephalum. Next base: position 16,772,804 of record QXTE01000010.1, read on the forward strand.
TTACAGCCAACAGTTGCAGCAACAAAGCCACAGATTTCACATTTTACATCTTACAACAAGTTGCACAGACTCATGAACCTTATTATTGCACAACATTTTGTCGTGCCATGTGATAGTCATTTCCACCTCCCAACCCTCTGCATACACATCTCAGTAGCCCCAAACTTCTGTTACCCCATTAGTTAACCTCCGCCTACTCAGTCTTCATAAATATGATCTCATACCATTAAAACTTTAAATGGGGGTGGGGGAGGGAGAATCCTCACAGCTTCTTCATACAAACTATTTTTAGTGAGACAGTCAAATTCAACACATTCCCCTAATCTCAGAGTAATTTCTGGTTTAGTCTCTACCTTCGAAATGGGGAAGTGTCATCACTCCACAGGCTACTTTAAGTGCTTAAACATGTTCAAGGCAAGATCATGTTTAAACCAAGGCAATCATTGTATCAGGCTCTGGCACATCCAATTGCTAAATCTTATTAAATTGTATAGCTGAATTCAATGTCTAAAATAAAAAAGCCAACAAATTTTAATAAAAATTAAATGTTCAATACCCTATATTTAAACAAATAGAGGTTATAAGTGTTGTACTCTTCCTTAATAGTTAATGCAACATGAAGGGTACAGATAACATTCAGGAGTTTGTTTTTTATTTTAAAAAGTCCTGCAGTAATCTCCCTTTCCAAAGTTTTCCTTTTATAGATAGATAACAGTAAGGTAGTTGAAGAGTTTAAGGATGATCATTGTGTATTCATATCTACATTATAGATGACAGGCATATATACAAAATTTAAAAATAGGATAAATTAATAGTCTAGCAACATGCTCAGGTCAAATGTTGCAATAGACACAGGCAATCTACAAAAATGTGTCATTTCAAAATTCTGGTTCTGCAGTTCTTTTCCCACACCTTTTAAGAGAGCATTTATTTAAAAGTGTTCAATTAATTACAAATGTTTTGTCACAATTAGACATTTCTACTGCATAAAGTTTTAAAAAAATACTAAAAATGATATTACATGCACATTTACAAAAAGAGCACTATAAGCAAAAAATAGTGGATGGAAAGTATTTAAATGAAACTTTTTGAAGATTCTATTTGGTTCAAAGTCTTTGTCATTTGTTATTGGTTATTTTTATCATTTTTTTCTAAAAGTGAGAAATTCTTATGTTTGAATATTTGTAGCCAGAAATCCTATAAGCCCTCATTGATATTTAAGGTCTGAATATTGAGGAGAACATACATAAGAACAGCCATACTGAGTCAGACAAATGGTCCATCTAGCCCAGTATCCTGTCTTCCGTTAGTGGCCAATGCCAGGTGCCCCAGAGGGAATGAACAGAACAGGTAATCATCAAGTAATCCATTCCCTATTGCTCATTCCCAGCTTCTGGCAAACAGAGGCTAGGGACACCATCCCTGCCCATCCTGGCTAATAGCCATTGATGGACCTATCCTCCAGGAACTTACCTAGTTCTTTTTGAACCCTGTTATAGTCTTGGCCTTCACAACATCCTCTGGCAGTACCACAGGTTGACTGTCCTTTGTGTCAAGAAACAGTTCCTTTTATTGGCTTTAAACCTGCTGCCTACTAATTTCATTTGGTGATGCCTACTTCATGTGTTATGAGAAGCAGTAAATAACACTTCCTTATTTACTTTCTCCACAACAGTCATTATTTTATAGACCTCTATCATATCTCCCCTTAGTCATCTCTTTTCCAAGCTGAAAAGATGCAATCTTATTAATCTCACCTATACAGAAGCTGTTCCATACCCCTAACCATTTTTGTTGACTTTTTCTATACTTTTCCCAATTCCAATATATCTTTTTTGAGATGGAGCAACCAGATATGCATGCAATATTCAAGATTTTGGCGTACCATGGATTTATATAGAGGCAATATGATATTTTCTGTCTTATTATCTATCCCTTTCCTAATGATTCCCAACATTCTGTTCACTTTTAATTGCTGCTGCACACTCAATGGATGTTTTCAGAGAATTATCCGCAATGACTCCAAGATCTCTTTTTTGAGTGGTAACAGGTAATTTAGACCCCATCATTTTATATGTATAGTTGGGATGTTTTCCAATGTGCATTACTTTGCATTTATCAGTATTGAATTTCATCTACCATTTTGTTGCCCAGTAACTCTGTTTTGTAAGATACCTTTTTAACTCTTGGCAGTCTGCTTTGGAATTAACTATCTTGAGTAGTTTTATATCATTTACAAATTTTGCGCCCCCACCCCACCCCACTATTTACCCCTTTTTCCAGATCATTATGAATATATTGAACAATACCGGTCCCAGTACATACCCTTTGGGAACACCTCTCTCTTTTCTGAAAACTGACCATTTATTCCTACCCTTTGTTTCCTATCTTTTAACTAGTTACTGACCCATGAGAGGACCTTCCCTCTTATCCCATGACAGCTTACTTTCCTTAAGACCCTTTGATGAGGGACCTTGTCAAAGGCTTTCTGAAAATCTAAGTACATTATATCCACTGGATCCCCCTTATCCATATGCTTGTTGACCACCTCAAAGCATTCTAGTAGATTGGTGAGGCATGATTTCCCTTTACAAAAGCTATGTTGACTCTTCCCAACAAATCACGTTCATCTATATGTCTGATAATTCTGTTCTTTACTATAGTTTCAAACAACTTGCCTAGTACTGAAGATAAGCTTACCGGCCTGTAATTGCCAGGATTGCCTCTGAAGCCCTTTTTAAAAAAATGGTGTCACATTAGCTATTCTTTAATCATCTGGTACAGAAGAAGATTTAAATGATAGATTACATACCACAGTCAGTATTCTGCAATTTCACATTTGAGTCCTTTTAGAACTTTTGGCTGAATACTATCTTGTCCTGGTGACTTATTACTGTTTAGTTTATCAATTTGTTCCACAACCTCCTCTAATGACACCTCAATCAGGAGGAAGAAGTAATGGGGGAAAAAACAGAGAAACAAATGAAAGGAAGTGAAAGAAGAAAGTAGTCAGAGTATGGATCCGTAAAAAGATACTAAGTATCTGATCAAACAAAGCATGTAGAAGTCTGTGGGGCTGTTCATGTGCTTAAAGTTATAAATGGGCTTATGTGCTTTGGTGGATTCCGTGCTAAATATATTTTGGTTTTATAATATGTTGTGACGATATAGAGAAATACATGATAATGTGGTATAAAGGTTATATCCATATGATTAAGGTATGCAGGAAAACCACGAGTCATTCAATTCATGCCAAACACGTTCGGACAAAGGATAGAATCCTCAGCAGTTGCTCAACTGAGGTCAAAGCCTTTGTACCACATCAGATCATATTCAGTCGATAAACTTGAAGTTACTGGTTCAGGTAATATTCCCTCGGGAGATGGAGAATACTGCTGGAACCAGTAATATCTCTGAAAATGGAATGGTTTTAAGTATTCCCTTATATTACAGATAAGAACAATATCTTAGAAATAGTTTGGAGTCTTTAAACTTACTGGGACTATTGTTTATATCTCTCAGCCTGTAAATCCTGTTGCCACAGTTACCAAATACATAGGGTTTCATGAGCCATAAAGGTCTCTATAAATAATCTAAAATACTTTTAATGTTCAGAGATGGCCATCTTTATAGTTTGTTTTGTGACCTTCCTTGACTGAAATACAGTGCCAGATGTCCGATTGGGAGGTTGGGAATCTCCCTTTTCCAACAGGAAAAAGCTCCCCATTCGTAGCTCCATATGGTTGTGTGGGGTCTATTAGAACATTGCCACAGGTAGCTTTGTAGTCATGAAGTTTATGTCTAGAAATGCAGAGAGAATCTTGCTACCTAGGGCTTTGGTCTGAGATATTTTTAGAAGGAAAGATCACTTTCAAGGAGGAGGTGCAGAGAAACAGTCTTTGAAACTTCTCAAGGATTTGAAATGTTGAATAAGACAGATAAATGGTTTTACTGGGCAGAGAGTAGGTCCTGTGGTCAAAGGGCAGCATAAGTTCATTTCCCATGAAATATATTGCCATACAAAAATGCAAACATTAAAGCTGCAAAATGAAGCATCCAAAACTTTAGAAGGGCCAGAATTAAGGTAATTCATACACTCTTAGTTATGCCCACTTGTTCATTATAATACAGTTTCAGTTACATTGTCACACAATTCTGCCCTCCTTCCCTCCCCCTCCCCCCCCGGCCCGCCTCTTTCTTTGGGCTCAGGAATGGGAAGAAAATGCAACACCGTCCTCCTAAATGCATGCTCCCATTTAATTTCCTCAAGACTTTTGCCCTCTGGTAATCACAGAACAGGTAAGCACTACATCCCTTGGTATTTTTAAAAAAGTTACACAGCTACAAATCCTCCCATGTTCACAAAATCCTAAAGCTATATGGTACAGCATATGGAATAAACTTCCACCCCTTAACAATTTTTTCCAGCCTATATGTACTATCATCTGATTTCTGAAGTGGAACATTTGAGATGGCCATAAGCAGCTGATATAGCTACTACATGCAGCAGCAGTTTCATCAAGATCCAATTACACAACCCAATTTTAAAAGATGGGTTTTAAAAGAAAAAAAAGTTACTATGTATTTTACTCTATTCCTCACCCCTCCCTGAGCTTATTGGGCTGCAGGAGGACCTGGAACATACAAGACTTTAAACTGAAGATTACACATTCAGAGTATATCTAGAATTTGTTATTTTTAAGAGACCTAGCCAACCAATATTGTATCTTGGGGGCCTGTGAAGATTCCCTTGAGCTGGAAAATAATTTGGATTTTGATGTTTCAACAGAGGAAGCTCCCTTGACACACACTGAACCTTATGTTTAAGAGATTGGTGAGCAGGGAGGAAAGTGGTTTGATCACTCTCTGGTCATCCTGTTGTTTGCTTCCTAGGGGTAATGACAAAGCAAGCACAGGCCTAACCTGAACAAAAAAGTTGCTCCATCCTTCAAGTGTCACTTTCAAAAATTGCTCATCCTAACTGGGTCTGAAACAGATTTTTAAAAGTTTGGACAAGTCTAATTTATTCAGTGACCAGTTCAACCTGTAATGCAAGGCTATTGATCCAGGAAACTGTTTAATTAAGATGCCCTTCACCTCTTGTTTTACCTGAGAGTGTGCCTTGTGTCAACAGTTCTATTGTTAGACAAGACAACATTCACAGAAAGTGCCTAGTACTCAGGCAAAAATTCCTTTGAATGTAATGAACTTTTCCCAATTAAGTATTTCATGGCTGAGCCCAAAGAATAAGTTTGTTGGTGTAAATCCCACACACCTGATTTATGCACTATTTAAGTGCTAAACTTGTTGCAGTCCCAATGATTTTGAAATGGCAGTTTTAGAGTGGATTAAAAAAGTAAACACAGGGGATTATATTGGTTTCCAATGATCATTCAAATAAGGAGCATAGTGAGCCAGTGCTGCAAGGATATCTCTGAATTAGCTACTTGTGGCAGTGTTCTAATGGACAAACCAGGTTGCTGGAATCTCTCCTGCAGCTCCCTAATCAATGTAGAGTGCGAACAACTTATGACCAAATGATAGGGCAGTCTGCTGATTTTGAACAGAAACATATTAGACAGCTATTTCTATGTGAAGGAGTTTAGTAGAGGAACAGGAGAGATATAAGTAAAAATAGGAGTCAAATTCTGTTCAGTCTTTTCCATTCTACCTGACTCAGCAAGCTGAGAGGGAATCTCCTTGCACCCTCTTACCCTTACTATGAACCCACATAAGTAAGGCAGACTCTGGTGCATTTCATACTTGGATCTTGTCTTGTGTTATAGGATTGACCATTGCAACACCTCTGAAAGATAGGTGTTATCCCCTTAAAGATGAAGAAACTCAGCTACAGATAGGCAGAGCACATACAGACAGAACCCCCTTCTCACACACACTCTGTTTATGCTCATGATCTGGCTTCCAGTCCTGGAGAACACAGTAGAAGAGGAAATGTTGCTCTCTTGACATTAGTCCCAGAGCAGCATGTTTTCATAGAGTCCACCCCTGTTACTAATCCAGGGAAAGCATTGACTACCCCATTAAGATAGGAGTGTTTCCTAACATACTCCCACAGCACCAAGCACTGTGTCATTTTGCCTTTTAGAGATGCAATGCTTCAGTCATCCGCAATGCGGTTGTGTGTCTATTTCCCCCACTCTTCTTACAGCTCAGCCTTGCATTAGGAATAAAACAGCCCAAAGTGACTACCTCAAGGTCAGATAAGTATTTTGTTGCAGAGTCAGCAATAGACCACACTTTCTATGTCTAAGCCACAAGACAATCCTCCCACTCCTTCAGCATATGGCATATCCCCCCAAACTACCATTTTGAGACTGATAAACTATCAAAGCACAGAAAATTGTAATCCCTTTGATAGGCAGTTATTTTGTACTCTTAAAATACTAATTCAGCTAAACCATCCTAGAAGAGTTAGATAAGAAAATGAAGGGAATATTGTCATTGTGAAGGGTAATTTTAATGCACAATAGCTTAAACATTATCAGAATCCTTTGCTAATCATTTTTTTGCGGAAAAAATGTTCCAAGGCTGGTCTTTCTACACAAGTGAAAAAAAATAAATTGTATTATATTACTGGTTCTCACAAAACTCAAACTTTGTTTTCTTTTTTGGTAAACATGTTGGTCTATTCCATATTGTGTTCTGACATTCTTTATTAGAAAGAAGATTCTTTTAAAAAAAGAGACTAGATAATTATATACATATACTCCTAAAGTTTAACTCTGTACTTTTATACTAGTGCTACTCCAAAAGCATGCTATGCTAACAGATCAGAATTCTGCTCCAGATTGATATAAAATAGCATTCTTCATTTTACACTAGTCCAGAGGTTCTCAAACTTCTGTACTGGTGACCCCTTTCACATAGCAAGCCTCTGAAAAATTAAAAACACTTTTTTATATATTTAACAACATTATAAATGCTGGATGCAAAGTGGGGTTTGGGGTGGAGGCTGACAGCTTGTGACCCCCCATATAATAACCTTGTGACCCCCAGTTTGAAAACCCCTGCACTAGTCTTTTATATCAGAGGGATAGCCGTGTTAGTCTGTATCCACTTCATATGGGTAAATTCAGTGCCTTGCATGGTACCAAGTATCAGAGGGTTAGCTGTGTTAGTCTGTAAGGAGTCCGGTGGCACCTTAAAGACTAAGCCTTGGTCTACACTACGAGTTTAGGTCGAATTTAGCAGCGTTAGGTCGATTTAATCCTGCACCCGTCCACATGACCAAGCCTGTTTTGTCGATTTAAAGGGCTCTTAAAATTGATTTCTGTACTCCTCCCCGGTGAGGGGTTTAGCGCTAAAATCGACCTCACTGGGTTGAATTTGGGGTAGTGTGGACACAATTCGACGGTATTGGACTCCGGGAGCTATCCCAGAGTGCTCCATTGTGACAGCCCTGGACAGCATTCTCAACTCAGATGCACTGGCCAGGTAGACAGGAAAAGCCCCGGGAACTTTTGAATTTCATTTCCTGTTTGGTCAGCGTGGTGAGCGAATCAGCACGGGTGACCATGCAGAGCTCATCAGCACAGGTGACCATGGAGTCCCAGAATCACAAAAGAGCTCCAGCATGGACCGAATGGGAGGTACTGGATCTGAACACTGTATGGAGAGATGAATCTGTGCAGGCAGAACTCCGTTCCAAAAGACAAAATGCCAATATATTTGCTAAAATCTCCAAGGGAATGATGGACAGAGGCTACAACAGGGACACACAGCAGTGCCACATGAAAATGAAGGAGCTCAGGCAAGCCTATCAAAAAACAAAGGAGGCAAACGGTCGCTCCGGGTCAGAATCCCATACATACTGCTTCTATGATGAGCTGCATGCAATTCTAGGGGGAAGCCCTACCACTACCCCACCACTGTTCGTGGACACCTGCAAGGGGGGAGTCTCGCACAACAGGGATGAGGATTTTGTGGATGAGGAAGATGAGGAGGAGGAGGTGGTTGAAGATAGCACACAGCAGGCAAGCGGAGAATCCCTTCTCCCCGGCAGCCAGGAGCTGTTCATCACCCTGGAGCCAATACCCTCCCAACCCTCCCAAGGCGGGCTCCAGGACCATGAAGGCACCTCTGGTGAGTGTACCTTTGTAAATATAATACAGGGTTTAAAAGCAAGTGTGTTTAATGATTAATTTGCCCTGAAGACTTAGGATGCATTCGCGGCCAGTATAGCTAATGGAAAAGTCTGTTAACGTGTCTGGGAATGGAGTGGAAATCCTCCAGGGACATCTCCATGAAGCTCTCCTGGAGCTACTCTAAAAGCCTTTGCAGAAGGTTTCTGGGAAGGGCAGCCTTATTCCATCCTCCATGGTAGGACACTTTACCACGCCATGCCAGTAGCAAGTAGTCTGGAATCATTGCAGAACAAAGCATTGGATCATTGCAGCGAATGGGCCCGGGCTTTGGTGGCATTCAAGCAAAATCTGTTTTTTATCTCTCTCTGTTAGCCTCAGGAGAGTGATATCATTCATGGTCACCTGGTTGAAATACGGGAAATTTGTTTAAGGGGACATTCAGAGGTGCCCATTCCTGCTGGACTGTTTGCCTTTGGCTGAAAAGAAATCATCCCCGCTGTTAGCCACGCGATGCGGGGAGGCCCATTCATGCGGAGCTGTTCGCGTTTGGCTGACAGGGATCTTCCATCATACTAGCCATGCGGTGGGGTGTGGGGGGGTGTGAAGCGATCATCCCAGAGAATTGGATGTGGGGGGGTTGGGTTGTGCTGCACAGTCACCCAAAAACTGCAGCCCCTCCTTTTAAATGGCCAACCCAATGGGCTTTGCTTGGTATGGGAAAGGAGGGCACTGCTGTTTGAAACCATTCCCACATGTTATGAAGGTTGAAGAAGCTGAAACCCTTTGCCTTACCATGGCTGCCTGCAAGCCGAATTCTGTTGCCCAGCTGAGTGTCTGTGATGTCTCACACCAAACCGGCCGGCACTCAATCTAAGAGGCAAAATGCGACCTTGTACCAAAAGCACATGTGCTATGTAATGTGAATCGCTTGATTCAGTGTAAAATAGTGTTCCCTTTGTTCTCTAAAATGTATCTTTTAAAATACTACTCTCCCTTTTTTTCCTCCCGCAGCTGCAAATGTTTCTACGCTCCCCCATCATCTCCGTCCCAGAGTCTAGCGCAGATTAGAAGGTGAAAAAAACCGCACTTGCGATGACATGTTCTCAGAGCTCATGCAGTCCTCCCGCACTGAGAGAGCTCAGCAGAATGCGTGGAGGCAAACAATGGCAGAGTCCAGGAAAGCGTTAAATGAATGCGATGAGAGGAGGGAGGAGCATGATGAGAGGAGGCAGGATGCAATGCTGAGGTTAATGGGGGAGCAAACTGACATGCTCAGGTGTCTGGTGGAGCTGCAGGAAAGGCAACAGGAACACAGACCACCACTGCAGCCCCTGTATAACTGTCTGCCCTCCTCCCCAAGTTCCATATCCTCCTCACCCAGACGCCCAAGAATGCAGGGAGGAGGCTATGAGTACCCAGCCACTCCACCCCAGAGGACTTCCCAAGCAACAGAAGGCTGGCATTCAATAAGTTTTGAACTGTAGTGTGGCCTTGTCCTTCCCTCCTCCCCTCATCCATCACCCCACCCGGTGCTCTCCTCCTCACCCATCCCGCCTGGGCTACCTTGCAAATTTTCTCCCAGTTTGTGTGATGAATGAATAAAGAATGCATGATTTTGAAACAATAATGACTTTATTGTCTCTGAAAGTGGTGATTGAAGAGGGGAGGTCGGTTGGATTACAGGGAAGTAGAGTGAACCAAGGGGGCGGGTTTTCATCAAGGAGAAACAAAGAGAACTGTCACACCGTAGCCTGGCCAGTCATGAAACTGTTTTTCAAACCTTCTCTGATGCGCAGGGCGCCCAGCTGTGCTCTTCTAATCTCCCTGGTGTCTGGCTGCATGTAATCAACCACCAGGCGATTTGCCTAAACCTCCCACCCCGCCATAAATGTCTCCCCCTTACTCTCACAGATATTGTGGAGCACACAGCAAGCAGCAATAACAAGGGGAATATTGGTTTTGCTGAGGTCTAACCTAGTCAGTAAACTGCACCAACGAGCTTTTAAACGTCCAAATGCACATTCTACCACCATTCTACACTTGCTCAGCCTGTAGTTGAACAGCTCCTGACTACTGTCCAGGCTGCCTGGGTATGGCTTCATGAGCCATGGCATTAAGGGGTAGGCTGGGTCCCCAAGGATAACTATAGGCATTTCAACATCCCCAATGGTAATTTTCTGGTCTGGGAAGTAAGTTCCTTCCTGCAGCTGTTCAAACAGACCAGAGTTCCTGAAGATGCGAGTGTCATGCACCTTTCTCGGCCATCCCACATTGATGTCAGTGAAACGTCCCTTGTGATCCACCAGTGCTTGCAGTTTACGTACTGGCTGCCAAGGTGATCCGGTCCCAAGATAGGGATATGCGTTCGGTCTATCTCCCCACCACAATTAGGGAACCCATTTGCAGCAAAGCCGTCCACTATGACCTGCACATTTCCCAGAGTCACTACCCTTGATAGCAGCAGCTCAGTGATTGCGTTGGCTACTTGCATCACAGCAGCCCCCACGGTAGATTTACCCACTCCAAATTGATTCCTGACTGACCGGTAGCTCTCTGGTGTTGCAAGCTTCCAGAGGGCTATCACCACTCGCTTCTCAACTATGAGGGCTGCTCTCATCTTGGTATTCTTGCGCTTCAGGGCAGGGGAAAGCAAGTCACAAAGTTCCATGAAAGTGCCCTTATGCATGCGAAAGTTTCGCAGCCACTGGGAATCATCCCAGACCTGCAACACTTGCGGTACCACCAGTCTGTGCTTGTTTCCCGGGCCCAGAATCGGTGTTCCACGGCAGGAATCTGCCCCATTACCACCATGATGTCCAAATTCCCAGGGCCCGTGCTTTGAGAGAAGTCTGTGTCAATGTCCTCATCACTATCGTGATCGCGCTGTCGTCGCCTCCTCGCCTGCTTTTGCAGGTTCTGCACATACTGCAGGATAATGCGCAAGGTGTTTACAATGCTCTCAACAGCAGCGGTGACGGTGAGCTGAGCGGGCTCCATGCTTGTCGTGGTATGGAGTCTGCAGGAGAGAAGAGTTGCAGCAGAAGCAGTGGATGATGACGAATGCCACGAGAATAGATATTTATAAAGAACGACGAGAGGGCCTGTGTGGTGGATTCATGGCACCAGGAGAGCAGAGTTGCAGCGGAAGTGGTGGAGGACAATGGTTAGCACCATGCACATTTCCCGAGGAAGAACACGCGTACCCGGGAGCACATGACAGACAACATGGAAAAATTCACTATTGAGACAAGAGCAGCAGAGTAGAGTTGCAGTGGAAGCAGTGTATGACAACGGTTAGCAGTCCTACTGCACCGTCTGTTGATAGCAGCACCCAGGACACAACAGTGGCGGTGTTGGTGAGCTGAGCTGAGTGGGCTGCACAGAAAAAAAGGCGCAAAATGATTGTCTGATGTTGCTTTCATGGAGGGAGGGGCGAATGACGACATGTACCCAAAACCACCCGCAACAATGTTTTTGTCCCATCAGGCGTTGGGAGCTTAACACAGAATTCCAATGGGCAGTGGAGACTGCGGGAACTGTGGGATAGCTACCCACAGTGCACCGCTCCGTAAGTCAATGCTAGCCGTGGTAGTGAGGATGCACTCCGCTGACTTAATGCACTTAGTGTGGACATACGCAATCGACTGTATAAAATCGATTTCTAAAAATTGACTTCTATAAAATGGACCTAATTTCATAGTGTAGACATACCCTAACAGATTTACTTGAAGTGTCAAAAAATTACAGATGACAATTTCTTAGCATGTTTTAGTACTGGCAGCATGACACCTCCAGTTTATGTTGCTCAAGTCAGAGGCCCACAGGATAATTCAGTTACCCTGCTCCTTGCCCCCCCGCCCCATCATTGTGGATAGAATGACCTCCCTGCACATGTGTTCTCTGGTGTGATTTGGTGGTTTGTAGGAGATGCCAACTAGTACCCCATGTTATGCTCAGGTTTCCATATCCAGGAAGTAGACATAATATCCATCTCACACAATGCTGTGAAGTTTAAATCATAATGGGTCAGAATATGGAGTATTTATTCACAATGGTGAAGACTTACTCAATTTGCCCTATTGGTTTCAATGGGACTACACAGATGCTTAAGTGCTGACTAGTATGAGTAAAGCCTCCACTATTAGAGCCAATGTTTATAAACCAATTTGAATTTAGAACTCATCAAGACTTCCTAGTTTTAGATTTTTATGTACTTTTTTGGACCAGTTCTATTTCAAATTCTCAGACGGAAGGCATATATAACTGCAAAGTATTATTGTTATTCAGAGACTGTTTTTAATGATAGGCAAATATAACTGATCCTAGACAAACAGAAGTCCCAAGATTCTAGTGCTTCAGGGTACTCTGGTTTGAGATAGTGAGTAGGAGTTTAAATAGTTTAGAAACTGTGCAGCTACTAAAAGCTTTGTGGAAATGAAAGCAACATACCTTTTTTCTATAAAAATAAAATAGTTCGTAGTATAATTAAGAAAAAAAACCTGACAGTTATAATACTAGTTGAAAAAACTATTTTTTTTTAAAGTTGTTCTCCAAACTTTGTTGAAAGTTTCAGTTTCCAAATTTCATTGACTTTGTCTGTATAACTGGTTGGAAAAACCTGACATTTACCCCATTTCATTTTTAACATAAAATTTCTGATACATCTATTAAAGTGGTCTCTGAACTATTTTCCCTTCCTCTCAGGGAATCACAAATGCTGACACTTTGTCAGGTCCCCGGTCTGATATCCAAGAGGACATCCTGAGCTGACTTTGTGCACTGTGCAGGCTCAGTTAAGCCATGACCAATATGATAAGACTTCAGTTTAGATATCTATTTTTTTAAAATTCAAATCTCCTTTTGATTTCCTCTGAGAATTCCATGCAGAAATTGGTGGTGGAACATAGTCTGCCTACTTGTAGAAGTAATTCCAGTCACAGGTGACTCTTGCAATGACTGTCCATGAATTCTAGGGACTGTAATTCAAACTCCTGATCACCACCATATCTATAAAATGGTGATGTAGATAAAATAGTATTTCATCAGTTTTCTGAAAACACTCAATCTTTATCTTTTTCAAAAAGACTGAAAGCTATCCAAAGCTTTTGTTCTCAAGAACAAACAAACAAACAAACCAAGTTAGAAATTGTCAGACACATTTGAAAATGGGTTTTCATACTTGCACGTTGAAGTCTTTAAAATATTGGAAAATAAGCCAAATTTTGCTCTCCCTTAGGTCACTGCCACTCTAGGGTTACTCTTTTGTTTTCAGTGGAATTTATCCTAATTTACACCCACCTAAGCAGGAGCAGAATTTATCTCAAGAGTTAAAGTAGAGGGAAATGGGAGTGCCTTCTTTAACTTTGTGTGTATAAACTTTCCAAGCAAAGAACTCTTTAAAAAGAGAAAAAATACAAACAGACATTTCTTCAAAAAAGCTAACCAGCAACAATCAAAAGCCAAATCAGGAAAGTGAAATAGTCACAAAGACATTTCTTTAATCCAGTTGACTGTCTTCAAGAGAAATATCACCTGAGAAACCTGCTCACACTCAGCAAGATGGCTGGAAGTTAGAATAGGGAAAAGATGATGGAACTTTTTAAAAAGCCATGCTTTTCCCAACTAATATCCCTATTCGGCCATGGGGTCCTTGAACAGGAATGGAGGGGACAAGGCAGGAGAATGTGTGTTTCAGCCAAGTACCTCCTATATTCTGCAATAACGTGTGCCATTTCTCTCAATAGCGTGGCCACTCCTCCCCCACTCTTTGGGCATGGTTTCCAAAAGCAGTAAACGGAACCCTTTCAAGCCCCAGGAGGCTCAAGGCTGAATGGTCCCACACACAAGCTCCCCAGTCAGTCTGAATATCCTCCTTATACTGCTCCTTATTGCCTCCCTTGCTTTGAGGCTCTCACCTTCAGAGACAACATAGTCTTAAGCCTGTATTCTTTGGAGCTCTCACCCCATCTATATACTCCCCCACTAGGCTGGTCACCTCAAATACAAACAACCACCCTTGCTCTGAGTCCTTCACCCTTGCATGGGAAGGATTTTTCAAGTCAGCATTCAGTAGGCCAAGGACACAGGAGAGATCCACATTCTCTTCCCAATTCTAACTGGAGGATCTTGTTCTCAGAACAAGGAAGCCAAACAAACCAAATCTCATCACTCATGTGTTCCTAAACTGTCCCCATATTATGTTACCCATTGCAGAGTATAAATGGACTACTGCCCTTTTTGAGAGACAGGGCAAACCTTTGTCTGACTGCCTTTGCAGGAAATGCACCCCTTCCCCATCTAATCCAATGTGGGATATGGTAACCCCGTGAAGAGTGTATATCCAGTAATCCACAGAAGAAATTTTTTATAATACTACCCTTATACTTCTATAATTACTACTAAAATGTGTTTCAAATTCAAATGATTTCAATAAAGCCCTGAAGTTTTAGAGAGTCAGGCTTTTAGAAATTTGGTTATGCTTTAGTATTCACAATCAAGCTCTGTAGACCTTTAGTTTGACATTCAAGATACTTCTGACCTTCTGTGGGCCACTTTTGCTTTGCCTCCTTACAATCCAAACCAACTGAATTGTCCGATGAGACTGCAAGACACATATTTATAGGGCATGCAAAGATAAGAGAATAATAAGGCAAAACTTTCATGTCAGACATTTTTAAATAGAGATAGAGAACATTATGTTGCAGTATAACCTAACACTCCTACTATTAATTCATTTTTAATATAATTAGAGCTTTGCTTACCAGTATGTAGCAGCGATTGTTTCAGTGTATTAATTTAATAACATGCTGTAGCTGCTGGGCTTACACCTATGCAGACACATATGTGTTTGTAGAATGTAGCCCTAAGTATTAATGTGACTGTAGCTATAACTTCTGGCTATTTTTCAGCAAGAAATTATTTAATTTTTCAAAGATTATTTTAATACATATAACAGCCATTACAACCACACTTCTATAAAACTACTAGAAGAAATGTATGCTATTGAGTGAATTGGACACATGTGTGATGTTCTACATCAGAAAGTCTATACTGAAGTATAAGGTTGGGGAGGTAATATCTTTTATAGGACCAACTTCTGTTGGTGAGAGGGACAAGCTTTCAAGCTTACACAGAGCTCTTCTTGACCTGAAGAAGAGCTCTGTGTAACCTAGAAAGCTTGTCTCTCTCACCAAACAAAGTTGGTCTTGTATCTCCAATATCCTGGGACAAACACAGCTACAACAACACTGCATACAATACAGAGGTATGTTAGTATTTCTCATGATAAATGCAGTGACATAACCTGATTTGGCCTGTCATATTTTGTTTCATCCCAACTGTGTAAGGAAATGCTCTTTCTTTAGAGTTACCGTCTTTCGTCAAGTAAGAAATTAGAGTCAAGTATCAGAGGGGTAGCCGTGTTAGTCTGGATCTGTAAAAGCAGCAAAGAATCCTGTGGCACCTTATAGACTAACAGAGGTTTTGCAGCATGAGCTTTCGTGGGTGAATACCCACTTCTTCTTGCATCCGAAGAAGTGGGTATTCACCCACGAAAGCTCATGCTGCAAAACCTCTGTTAGTCTATAAGGTGCCACAGGATTCTTTGCTGCTTTTAAGAAATTAGAGTTAATGAACAATTTTTCACAGCCCTGAAAGATATAATTAGACCTATGTTTTAGGTGTAGATAAGGCTTAAGTCTCCCATTTGTGATGCACAAAACTTCTGCCAAACCCAGTAGGTGCCTAAACTCATTTGGGCACCTACATTTTCCAAAGTAAAAATTCCCTCAGTGCCCAAGGTTTTGCCTCTGGGCATGCACACAACTGCCTCATTCTAGGCATCTGGATGTCTAATTTCAGAGTGATTCACAAACCAGGGGAAGGCAGGCATTCGGCTGCCTTACTTGCCCAAGGGGCCCAATCCAGTAGCCCCATTCAAGAGAGGAGGTCATTCCAGTACCCACTTCCCAACTTTTAGTCCAGTGATTAGAAAACTCATCTAGGATGTGGAAGTCCAAGTTTCAATTCCCCCATCCCTGATAGAGAGGGAAAAAAGATTTCAATGGGAGTATCCTATCTCTTGAAAGAGTGCTCTACGCACAGGTGTATGGGATGTTCTAATGTGGGGTTCCTCAATCTCTCCTGCTGACGCTGTTCCACTGTGGATAAATAATGAGAGTAATAGAGCAAGAAAGAGAGAGTAGTTCAGTTGAGTTAGGGCACCCAACTCAGGGGCAGGAGACCCAGGGTCAAGTCCTCCTACTCCAGTTGCTCTTTATTTATCCACAGTGGAATAGCTTCAACAAGAGCAGTGTTTCTCAAACTGGGGTCGCCGCTTGTATAGGGAAAGCCCCTGGCGGGCCAGGCCGGTTTGTTTACCTGCCCCGTCCGCAGGTCCGGCTGATCGCGGCTCCCACTGGCCGCGGTTCGCTGCTCCGGAACAATGGGGGCTGCCAGAAACGGTGTGGGCCGAGGGACATACTGGCCGCCGCTTTCAGCAGCTCCCATTGGCCTGCAGCAGTGAGCCGCGGCCAGTGGGAGCCGCGATCGGCCGGACCTACGGACAGGGCAGGTAAACAAACAGGCCCGGCCTGCCAGGCGCTTTCCCTACACAAGCGGCGACCCCAGTTTGAGAAACACTGAACAAGAGAGATTGAGGGACACTGCATCAGAATATCCCAGAGCCCAGTTGTTAGAGCAATCTCTTGAGAGAGAGGATCTGAACCGGGGTGTCTTCTTTCTCCCTCTCTGCTAGGGAAAGAGGAATTAAATATGGATCTCCCACATCCCAGGTGAGTACTCTGACCATTGGGCTGAAAGTTATGAGGTGGGCAGCAGCACCTCCTGGAATGAGAGAGGTGTCTAACTCGTTCCCACAAGCAATTATATAAGAGCCTAAACCAGGAGAAGGGTTCCCATTCATGGATCACTAGCAAAACTAAGCACCCCCTTACAGCTTGGACTGAAGTGTCAATCTCTGAGAAAGGGGTTGGGCTTAGAGCATTAGTGTCTCCCATCAGATAGTGTGCTAGTTTTTGTGGATCCCATTCTTAGGTGCCTATCTCTCCCTATTCTTTGTACAGGGAGCTTAGGCACATAACTTGGCTTTGTGGATTGCAGCATTGTTCCTCTGATTTTCTAAGCACCTTAAAGTTAGCCACTGTGATGCTCGGCATTGCAACACCTAAATCCCTTCATGGATTTCAGCCTTGGTGATGGAATACATATGCTAGGTTATCTACTTCACTTGTTCTCAGCCTTTTTGCAACTGGAATCCAAATCTGACTCTGGTTTCTTCTGTAGGGTTCTCTGCAGGGTGGCAGGCATATGTAGGATCAGAAAATTCCTCCACCAAATTTCTGCATTTAGTGGGGAAATTAAATGGCCCTGGCATTAGTGGCCCAATCCAAAATACCAAACTAGAAAGGAGGGAACAGGCACACCCTAAAACACTTGCTTGGCTGGAGTAGGGAGGGGTGTTGAACTATGCTATGGCTAAAACGGCCTAGCCTCTGAACTTCTTCATTCCATCCTCCAAATGCTGCCCATGGTTCTTTATTCCCTATAATTGGCTGTCCCTTTGAACCCCATGGCAGGAGAGATGCTGTTTTTGTCCTCCATAATGGAAGCACCTTCTGTGACATCACAGTAGGGACTCATGGCTTTTGTTTGTTTATTTGTTTTTGCCAGGAGGTTCCTGGGAGTCTCTATCCTCTACTCCCAAACCCCCCCCCACCACCACCAAATTATTTTTAAACAGTATCAGTATTGAAAAATTACTAGACCCTTAGGGCATGTCTACACTATGAAATTAGGTCGATTTTATAGAAGTCAATCTTTAGCAACCGATTTTATACAGTTGATCGTGCATGTCCCCACTAAGCGCATTAGGTCAGTGGAGTGCCTCCTCAATACCGTGGCTAGCATCGACTCACGGAGTGGTGCACTGTGGGTAGTTATCCCACAGTCCCCGCTGCCCATTGGAATTCTGGGTTAAGCTCCCAATGCCTGGTGTGGCAAAAACATTGTCACGGATGGTTTTGGGTACATATCGTCAGTCCACCCCTTCCTCCTCCTCTCCCTCCCTCGTTGAAAGCAACGGCAAACAATCATTTCACGCCTTTTTTCCTGAGTTATCCGTGCAGACGCCATAGCACGGCAAGCATGGAGCCCGCTCAGCTGCACATTGCTTTTGTGAGCATTGCAAACACTTTGGGCATTATCCTGCAATATGTGCAGAGCCTAGCTAGGAGCCGCCAGCATGAGGAAGATTGTGAGGAGGACATGGACACAGACGTTCCTGAAAGCACGGGATGTGGCAATTGGGATATCATGGCGGCATTGGGGCATGTTAATACAGTGGAACGCCCATTCTGGGCCCGGCAAACAAGCACAGACTGGTGGGACCGCATAGTGTTGCAGGTATGGGATGATTCCCAGTGGCTGCGAAACTTTTGCATGCATAAGGCCACTTTCATGGAACTGTGTGAATTGCTTTTCCCCACCCTGAAGCACAGGAATACCAAAATGAGATCTGCCCTGACAGTTGAGAAGTGAGTGGCAATATCCTGTGGACGTTTGCAACGCCTGACTGCTAACGGTCAGTCGGGAATCAATTCGTAGTGGGCAAATCTACCGTGGGGGCTGCCGTGATCCAAGTAGTCAGGTCAATCAATACCATTCTTCTAAGAAGGGTAGTGATGCTGGGAAATGTGCAGGGCATAATGAATGGCTTTGCTGCAATGGGGTTCCCTAACGTGTACTTAGATTTCCAGAAAGCCTTTGACAAGGTCCCTCACCAAAGGCTCCTACGTAAATTAAGCTGTCATGGGATAAAAGGGAAGGTCCTTTCATGGATTGAGAACTGGTTAAAGGACAGGGAACAAAGGGTAGGAATTAATGGTAAATTCTCAGAATGGAGAGAGGTAACTAGTGGTGTTCCCCAAGGGTCAGTCCTAGGACCAATCCTATTCAATTTATTCATAAATGATCTGGAGAAAGGGGTAAACAGTGAGGTGGCAAAGTTTGCAGATGATACTAAACTACTCAAGATAGTTAAGACCAAAGCAGATTGTGAAGAACTTCAAAAAGATCTCACAAAACTAAGTGATTGGGCAACAAAATGGCAAATGAAATTTAATGTGGATAAATGTAAAGTAATGCACATTGGAAAAAATAACCCCAACTATACATACAACATGATGGGGGCTAATTTAGCTACAACGAGTCAGGAAAAAGATCTTGGCGTCATTGTGGATAGTTCTCTAAAGATGTCCACGCAGTGTGCAGAGGCGGTCAAAAAAGCAAACAGGATGTTAGGAATCATTAAAAAGGGGATAGAGAATAAGACAGAGAATATATTATTGCCCTTATATAAATCCATGGTACGCCCACATCTCGAATACTGTGTACAGATGTGGTCTCCTCACCTCAAAAAGGATATTCTAGCACTAGAAAAGGTTCAGAAAAGGGCAACTAAAATGATTAGGGGTTTAGAGAGGGTCCCATACGAGGAGAGATTAGAGAGGCTGGGACTCTTCGGCTTGGAAAAGAGAAGACTAAGGGGGGACATGATAGAGGTATATAAAATCATGAGTGATGTTGAGAAAGTGGATAAGGAAAAGTTATTTACTTATTCCCATAATACAAGAACTAGGGGTCACCAAATGAAATTAATAGGCAGCAGGTTTAAAACAAATAAAAGGAAGTTCTTCTTCACGCAGCGCACAGTCAACTTGTGGAACTCCTTACCTGAGGAGGTTGTGAAGGCTAGGACTATAACAATGTTTAAAAGGGGACTGGATAAATTCATGGTGGCTAAGTCCATAAATGGCTATTAGCCAGGATGGGTAAGAATGGTGTCCCTAGCCTCTGTTCGTCAGAGGATGGAGATGGATGGCAGGAGAGAGATCACTTGATCATTGCCTGTTAGGTTCACTCCCTCTGGGGCACCTGGCTTTGGCCACTGTCGGTAGATAGATGCTGGGCTAGATGGACCTTTGGTCTGACCCAGTACGGCCTTTCTTATGTTCTTATGTTCTTATGTTCACCAACATCAAGGTGGAATGGTTGGGCAAGGTGCATGATGCTTGTATCTTTCGGAACTCTGGGCTTTCGGAAAGCTGCAAGCAGGGACTTTCTTCCCAGACCGGAAAATTACCATTGGGGATGTTGAAATGCCAATAGTTATCCTTGGGGACCCAGCCTATCCTTGCTCCCATGGCTCATGAAGCCGTACACAGGCAGCCTGGACAGCAGTAAGGAGCAGTTCAACTATAGGCTGAGCAAGTGCAGAATGGTGGTAGAATGTGCCTTTGGATGTTTGAAAGGGTGCTGGCGCAGCTTGCTAAGTAGGTTAGACCTCAGCGAAAGCAATATTCCCATTGTTATTGTTGCTTGCTGTGTGCTTCATAATGTCTGTGAGAGTAAGGGGGAGACGTTTATGGTGGGGTGGGAAGTTGAGGCAGATCGCCTGGCGGCCAATTTTGAACAGCCAGACACCAGGGCAATTAGAAGAGCACACTGAAGCGTGCTTTGCTTCACAGAGGCTTTGAAAAACAGTTTAATGACTGACCACGCTACGGCATGACAGTTGTCTGTGGTTGTCCTTGATGCAAAGCCACCCCCTTTGGTGAATGTACTTCCCTGTAGGCCAATCCCCCACCCCACTTCGACCACAGCTGGCACAGGAAATAAAGTCCCTATTGTTCTGAATCCATTCATTCTTTCTTTATTTAAAAAAACCTTGAGATCACTGACAACGCTGACTAGCCTCCCCCCCACCGTGTTGTTGGGTGTCTGGGTGAGGAGGATATGGAATTTGGCGAAGAGAGCAGGTGGTTACACAATGGCTGCAGCGGAGGTCTGTAGTCTAGTTGCCTTTCCTGCAGCTCCACCAGACGCCTCATCATGTCCGTTTTCTGTTTGTTCCCTCATTAGCCTCATCATCTCCTCCTGCGTCTTCCGATCACACTCACTGTATGCTTTCCTGGCCTCTGCCACCGAATGCCTCCATGCATTCAGCTGTGCCTTATCAGTGAGGGAGGATTGCATGATCCCTGAAAACATGTCATCGTGAGTTTTTTTCACCTTCTAATCTACGATAACCTCAGGGACTAAGTTGATGCAGGGAGCATAGAAACATTTGCAGCTGCAAGGCGGTGGGGTGGGGAGGGAGAGTAGACTTTAAAGAAGATACATTTCTGAGAACAAAAGGGAGACTCTCTCACTGTGAATCAAGCAGTTCAAAGCAGACAGCACATGTGTTTTAGGTACAAGGTCGCATTTTGCCTGCTATATTGAGCGTCCGCTGGTATGGTGACACATCACACACGGCTGGGCAACAGAATTCGGTTTGCAGGCAGCCATGGTAAGACAAAGGGTATATAGGGTTGGCTTCTTCTGCGTTCATAACATGTGGGGATGATTTCAAACTGCAGCGCCCTCCTTTCCCATAGCAACTAATGCCAATTGTGTTTGCTGTTTAAAAGGAGGGGCTGCGGTTTTGGGGTGGATATGCAGCACACACTTCCCCCCAACAGCGTGGCTATTCTCTGGGATGATCTCTTTTAGCCAAGCGCAAACAGCCCAGCATGCCTGGGGTCTAATGTGTCAGGGATCACCAAACAGAGGGGATTACTGTTCCCTTACAAAACTTCCCCTATTTCAACCAGGTGAGCATGAATGATAACACTCTCCTGAGGCTGACACAGAAAGATAAAGATTGAATGTTGAATGAATGCGACCAATACCCAGGAGCATTCACTGCCATGCTTTGTGCTGCAATGATTACGGACCACTTGCTACTGGCTTGGTGTGGTAAAGTGTCCTACCGTGGAGGACAAAATCAGGCGGCCCTCCCCAGAAGCCTTCTGCAAAGGCTTTCAGAGTACCTCCAGGAGAGCTTCATGGAGATGTCCCTGGAGAATTCCCGCTCCATCCCCAGACATGTAAACAGACTTTTCCATTAGCTGTACTGGCTGCGAATGCATCCCAATTGTTCAGGGAAAATCAAATAATTAAATACAATTGCTTTTAATCCCTGTAGTGTCGTTACAAATGTGAACTCACCAGAGGTGCCCTCTCCGCCTTCAGGTTCTGGGAACAATAGGCCCTGGGAGGGTATTGGCTCCAGGGTGAGGGAAAGGTCCTGGCTGCCGGGGAAAACGGGTTCTCCACTTGCCTGCTGCGAATTCTCCTCCTCCACAAAATCCTCATCCATGTTGCATGAGGCTGACACCATGCAGGTGTCCACAGAGAGTGTTGGGGTACTGGTAGGGACCCCCCTAGAATGGCATGCAGCTGATCATAGAAGCAGCATGTCTGTGGCTCTAACCCAGAGCAACTGTTTGCCTCCTTTGTCTTTTGGTAGGATTGCCTGACCTCCTTAATTTTCACGCAGCACTGCTGTGCATCCCTGATGTGGCCTCTCTCCACCATGCCCTGTGCAATTGTGGCGTATATATCAGCATTTCTTCTGCTGGATTGGAGATCTGTCTGCACAGATTCTTCTCCCCATAAAACAATGAGATCCAGTGTCTCCTGTTCGCTCCATGCTGGAGCTTGTTTGTGATTCTGGGACTGCACGGTCACCTGTTCAGCTGAGCTCGCCACGCTGATCAAACAGGAAATGAAATTCAAAAGTTCCAGGTGCTTTTCCTGTTTACCTGGTTAGTGCATCAGAGTTGAAAGTGCTGTCCAGAGTGGTCAAATTGGAGCACTCTGGGATAGCTCCCAGAAGCCAATACCATCGAATTGCACAGTGCTGCATCTACACTACCCCCAAATTCAACCCAGGAGGATGAGGTGGACGAGGCTTTCTTCGAGCAACTAACAGAAGTTACTAGATCACAGGCTCTGGTTCTCACGGGGGACTTCAATCACCCCAATATCTTCTGGGAGATCAATACAGCAGTGCATAGACAATCCAGGAAGTTTTTGGAAAGTGTAGGAGACAATTTCCTGGGGCAAGTGCTGGAGGAACCAACTAGGGGCAGAGCTCATCTTGACCTGCTGCTCACAAACAGGGAAGAATTAGTAGGGGAAGCAAAAGTGGATGGGAACCTGGGAGGCAGTGACCATGAGATGATCGAGTTCAGGGTCCTGACAAAAGGAAGAAAGGAGAGCAGCAGAATACGGACCCTGGAATTCAGAAAAGTAAACTTTGACTCCCTCAGGGAACTGATGGGCAGTATCCCCTGGGAGAATAACATGAGGGGGAAAGGAGTCCAGGAGAGCTGGCTGTATTTTAAAGAATCCTTATTGAGGTTGCAGAAAAAAGCCATCCTGATGTGTAGAAAGAATAGTAAATATGGCAGGTGAACAGCTTGGCTTAACAGTGAAATCCTTGCTGATCTTAAACGCAAAAAAGAAGCTTACAAGAAGTGTAAGCTTGGACAAATGACCAGGGAGGAGTATAAAAATATTGCTGAGGCATGCAGGAGTGAAATCAGGAAGGCCAAATCACACTTGGAGTTGCAGCTAGTAAGGGATGTTAAGAGTAACAAGAAGGGTTTCTACAGGTATGTTAGCAACAAGAAGAAGGTCATGGAAAGTGTGGGCCCCTTACTGAATGGGGGAGGCAACCTAGTGATAGAGGATGTGGAAAAAGCTAATGTACTCAATGCTTCTTTTCCCTCTGTCTTCACTAACAAGGTCAGCTCCCAGACTACTGCACTGGGCAGCACAGTATGGGGAAGAGGCAACCAGCCCTCTGTGGAGAAAGAAGTGGTTCAGGACTATTTAGAAAAGCTGGATGAGCACAAGTTCATGGGGCCGGATGCACTGCATCTGAGGGTGCTAAAGGAGTTGGCGGATGTAATTGCAGAGCCATTGGCCATTATCTTTGAAAACTCATGGCGATCAGGGGAGGTCCCAGATGACTGGAAAAAGGCTAATGTAGTGCCCATCTTTAAAAAAGAGAAAAAGGAGGAACCGGGGAACTACAGGCCAGTCAGCCTCACCTCAGTCCCTGGAAAGAATCATGGAGCAGGTCCTCAAGGAATCAATTTTGAAGCACATTGAGGAAAGAAAAGTGATCAGGAACAGTCAGCATGGATTCACCAAGGGCAAGTCATGCCTGACTAACCTAATTGCCTTCTATGATGAGATAACTGGCTCTGTGGATGAGGGGAAAGCACTGGATTTGTTATTCCTTGACTTTAGCAAAGCTTTTGATATGGTCTCCCACAGTATTCTTGCCAGCAAATTCAAGAAGTATGGGCTGGATGAATGGACTATAAGGTGGATAGAAAGCTGGCTAGATTGTTGGGCTCAACAGGCTCCATGTCTAGTTGGAAGTAGGTATCAAGCGGAGTCCCCCAAGAGTCGGTCCTGGGGCCGGTTTTGTTCAATATGTTCATTAATGATCTGGAGGATGGTATAGATTGCACCCTCAGCAAATTTGCAGATGACACTAAAGTGGGAGGAGTGGTAGATATGCTGGAGTGTAGGGATAGGATACAGAGGGACCTAGACAAACTAGAGGATTGGGCCAAAAGAAATCTGATGAGGTTCAACAAGGACGAGTGCAGAGTCCTGTACTTAGGATGGAAGAATCCCATGCACTGCTACAGACTAGGGACTGAGTGGTTAGGCAGCAGTTCTGCAGAAGAGGACCTGGCATTTACAGTGGACGAGAAGCTGGATATGAGTCAACAGTGTGCCCTTGTTGCCAAGAAGGCTAATGGCATTTTGGGCTGTATAAGTAGGGGCATTGCCAGCAGATCAAGGGACATGATCATTCCCCTCTATTCGGCATTGGTGAGGCCTCATCTGGAGCACTGTGTCCAGTTTTGGGACCCACATTGCAAGAAGGATGTGGAAAAATTGGAAAGAGTCCAGCGGAAGGCAACAAAAATGAGTAGGGGGCTGGAGCACATGACTGATGAGGAGAGGCTGAGGAAACTGGGGCTATTTAGTCTGCAGAAGAGAAGAATGAGGGGGGATTTGATAGCTGCTTTCAACTACCTGAAAGGGGGTTCCAAAGAGGATGGATCTTGACTGTTCTCAGTGTTAGCAGATGACAGAACAAGGAGTAATGGTCTCAAGTTGCACTGGGGCAGGTTTAGGATGGCTATTAGGAAAAGCTTTTTCACTAGGAGGGTGGTGAAGGACCTGAATGTGTTACCTAGGGAGGTGGTGGAATCTCCTTCCTTAGAGGTTTTTAAGGCCCAGCTTCACAAAGCCGTGGCTGGGATGATTTAGTTGGGGATTGATCCTGCTTTGAGCAGGGGGTTGGTCTAGGGACCTCCTGAGGTCCCTTCCAACCCTGATATTCTATGATTCTATGATTTTAGTGCTACTCCCCTCGTCAGGGAGGAGTACCGCAGTTGATTTTAGGAGCCCTTTAGGTCGGCGGAACGGGGTTGGTTGTGTAGAAGCGTTTATTATAAAATCAACCTAACGCGGTTAAATTTGACCTAACCTCGTAGTGTAGATCAGGCCTTAGCCTCCCACATGAATAGTCTCATTTTTGTGTATCATTGGTTTCAGTGAGACTACACATTTCCTAAAAATTAGACATATGCTTAAGAGAGCTAAATGTATTTTTCAAATGGAGTCCAACCCTGCTGTATTTGCAAATGCAAAACTCCCAGAAAATCAATGGGAGTTTTGGCTGAACAAAGTCCAGAGGATCATTTTATGAATAAGGGTGCGTGTCTGTCATGGAGGTCATGGATTCCGTGACTTTCTGTGACCTCCATGACTTCTGCAGAGGCCAGTGCGTCTGGCTCGGGGCTGCCCGAGCAGATCAGGCAGCCCTGGAGCAAGCCACACCAGTCACTGCTGGGGCAGTTTGGGTGTGGGAGGGGGCTCAGAACTGGGGTTTGGGGTGCGGGGCAGTGCTTACCTTTGGGGTCTCCCCGGAAGCAGACAGCATGTCCCTGCAGCTCCTAGACGGAGTGGTCAAAGGACTCCATGCGCTTCCCGCACCTGCAGGCACTGCCTCCGCAGATCCCTTTGGCTGTGGTTCCCGGCAAATGGGAGCTATGGAGCTGGAACTTATGGGAGGGGCAGCGTGGGGAGCCCCCTGGCCTTCCCTCCCCCTAGGATATGCAGGGACATGCCAGCTGCTTCCAGGGAGTTGCGCAGAGCCGTGTAGGGAGCCTGCCAGCCCCACCAACCTTCTTTCCCCAACACGAGCAGGGGTCCCAGGCTGCCCACTGCCGCCTGCCCCGCCCCCCGCACCAGTGGGGGTCCTGAGTCGCACACCACTGTCTGCCCTTCCACAGCAGCAGCGGGGGTCCTGGGCCATGCGGCGCCACCTGGCCTCCCCACCAGCACCAGCGAGGGGTCCCGGGTCACCCCCCAGCACCCGCAGCACCCCCAGACTGCCCCTCCCAGAGCACTCCTGGCCTCCCAGCCCAAGTTTTAGTTAGGGGTATATAGTACGAGTCATGGACAGGTCACTGTCCAGGAATTTTTCTTTACTGCCCATCACCTGTACATGACTTTTACTAAAAATACCTGTGACTAAAACATAGCCTTGTTTATGAATAATAGGACAAGAGAGAACACTGAAAATAAATAGTATGCTTTTAAGAGGAATTCTGAAATGTCTATTAGCTCTCAAATAATTGTCATGATGATTTTGTGCTCCATTAACATGCATTGTTAAAAGATCGAGATAGCTGCACTTCTCTGGCAGGTAAAGTTTGTGAAATTCTCTATTATCTTGTAAAATGAAAGGGGCTAAGCAAATGTAAGATATTCTATAATATTTATTTTCACATTGGACAAGCTCTCAGAATTACTTTGCACTTCATTCTAAAACTAAATAAATGAAAGTTACTTGCAAGATACATTTTTTCATTGATGAATGCAGGAAATTAAGCATGCTATCCACCCACAGAAAGTGTACCTCTTCGTGACATTTGCAAAACAATTTCATTTATGTTACCATTTTTACAGCATTTTTCATAACCTTCCACTACTAATTGATAAGCACAGGTGCCAACTTCTTCTCTTTGGGTATTTATCAAGTGTACACTATACTAAATGGTTTCAGCTAAAAAGAGTTTCTTATCCACGTTTAACTCTTATCAGTTGATCATTTAATTAAAGAGAGAAAAAGTGAATGAAGAAAAAAGAAAAATACACCGTAAAGACATAGTGATTAAAGGAGAGACCACAACATTCTTTATCATATGTTCTACTTTTGTGCATCTAGTACCTCAGACATGTCCAAGGCAAAATAATCAATGCAGGGCTTTGGGGACCAGAACTTTCCATCAGGGTGAGAAGTGGGGACAGGCAAAGGTGTCTTTAAACCATTTTTATGCTTGCGTGAACCATGCGCTAGTCCAGTTCCCAACATGAGCTAGAGCAGACAAGAGAACTTTCAGGTAGGTAAAAGGCTATTGAAAAGAAAAAAAATACTGAATATAGGAAGCTTCCCAGATTCATTTTTAACAGAGAAGGGCAGCCTTCATTCAACCTTGTCTGCAGGAAGCAGTTCTCTTTGCTCAGACACAATGCCACCTGCAAGAGTGAGCACCATGCAGTCTGAATACATGCTGCATGGTGCTTTACTTAGGTAGTAAAGAGCAGTTTTTACAGAAGATAAGCAGAATCAGTTGTTCATAATACGCAGTCTTCCCAGACACTTGCAGAGCATTCTTCATGGGGATATCATCCTAGTGAGACATAATAGCTACTGGTGATAGGGAGAAAAATAGCAATTGTTGGCCACTCAGTGCTGATAAGAAAATGTCCAAGCTCTCTTTCTGCTCCACTACACTAAGCTATGGCATAGCTCTGATATCATTTTAATTTTATTACTGCTGTTGAGTTACTGTTTTTCAGCTTCTTTTAGATAAATCCATCTTATCACTTTCTCCCAGACTGCTCCATATATATGGAATACTCCATCCCGGTGATCTTATCTGTAAAGCCATTACCTTCCCTACAAGGCTCACCTCTGCTGTGATGACTGAATTATTATCCATTTAATAATGGATTTAGGGGCAGATAGAAGTAGCTTCCACTTATTTTAGATAATTATAATGATCAGAAAGACATTGCAAATATATATATAAAGATCACATTTTTAAATATTGAGTTGTATCCCTCTCCTCCATTCTAGTGTCACTTTTGTTCTTAGGCACTATCCTGTGAAGACTTACACACGATTAACTTTACACACTGCGTTACCAGTTTTGCCCGTTACTTTGGGGTATGCTCATTTATTAGGGTTACTCTTCTGGGGGGGTTCTGTAATTCTATCATTGTACTGCTTGTGTCACTTATGTTTTCATATGGAGCTCTACTCCTCCCTTCTGCAAGTCCTCTCCCAATGGAGCTATTCTGCAGGACCTAGGCTCCCCAGGGCTGGGATCCTCCAGCCCCAGAATCAGATGAACACACACACACACACACACACACATATATTAACAGAGCAAGTTTGAGTGGACCGGGTCAATCAGCACTCTCAAGCTGACCCCTTATATGTCCCTGGACTCAGTGGGCTGGGTCAAGCAGGATTTCCAAGCTGCCACCCTTATATGCCACAGGTACCGCACCGGAATAGAGTAAGCCTGAGCAGGCTGGGTCGAACAGCACTTCCAGGCTGCCACCCTTATATGTCCCTGTACTCAGTGGACTGGGTCAAGCAGCACTTTCAAGCTGCCATCCTCGTATGTCACAGGTTCAGCATGTCCCTATCCCTACTTTCAAGTTACAATTGTTCTGGTAGTAACCCACTTGATGAGCAAACCCCACAGTATTTTTGGGCACTACAGGGATCTTTAGCTTAGGTAAGAGGATCGTTGCTGCAGAGTAAATGGGGAAGCCAAAAACATAAAAAAGTAAAGTTCAGAGAGAGAGGGAGGGAAGCAACCAGCTTAACCATAAAAGTTATTTATTGAATAATAGTGATAACCACACAAGGAAAGCCTAAAAAAACATAGCAGTTACATTATTAAAAATTACAAAAGTCATATATAGAAAACTATACCTGATCAAAAAAGTCAGGGTTAAAAAGTTATACCTGAGGTAGAAAAGAAAAGAAAAGAAAAGAAAAGAAAAGAGCGAGAGAGAGCGCTGGGGTCTCACCACTCCATGAAGCTTGAACTAGTTGGGGTTCCCAGGTGATAGTGGTAGCTCAGGGTCCTGAGTGCTGGAGATAGGCAGAGCCCCCAGCACGATCAGTCAGGAGAAGATGAAGTCCCAGTGGAACTGAGTTTGAATCCAGGCATCAGAACACTTACTTGGTTCTTGCCTTGGAATCTCTGTTCTTCATTCTGTATGCTAATGGAGATGCCTCCCTGTCCCATCTTTGATGCAGATGAGGCTAGGGGAGTTGCCTTAATCCTGTCACCCTTGTCAGGAGGGGTTTAGGTGTGTCTCCCATCACCTTTTCATTGCTTTCTGTAAGTCTTTCCTTTGATCAGTTTTGGTTCAAGCAGAGGCTGAGGGGTGGTGTCCTTCATGAGTCAGACAGGCTGGATACTGCGCCCTGGTTCCCTAAGAACACAGAGATGACTGGTATCAACTGTGAATTGTCCCATTTGACTCTGCAGGACCACTCATAATTTGTGAAGTTAAGCATAGAGCTGGCCATAAAATGGGGAGGAATATCATCAAAAATGCATAAATGTCTGCCCCATTTTTTCAACTCAATTTGAAATTTCCACAAAATATGTTGTCAAATTCAAAATTTGGAAAGTTCCTGCCAGCTCTAAGTAAGCACAACTTACTTAGTTTTTGAATGAGAAGTTTTTGAATGGTCAATGACCTAGAGGCTAACCTCTTCAGGTGTGATTTTGTACAGCACTGAGAGGGCCCCAGTCCTGATGTATCTAGACACCTTTACTTTTTGTAGGGTCTTTTCACCAAAGAAGGTGCCCATTGCAACAAGCATACAGGGGTTCCTATTTAAGCAAACAGATTTAAATATTGTTCAAGTGTCCATCTGTCAATGGGTTGTTTCTGAACTACAGACTGTGGTTCTCTGTGATATTCTTTATAGTAGCAGGTAATATAAGAACGGCCTTACTCGGTAACACCAAAGGTCCATCTAGCCCAGTATCCTGTCTTCTGACAGTGGCCAATCCCAGGTGCACCAGAGGGAATGAACAGAACAGATAATCATCAAGTTATCCATTCCCTGTTACCTATTCCCAGCTTCTGGCAAACAGAGGCTAGGGACACCATCCATGCCCATCCTGGCTAATAGCTACTGATGGATCTATCCTCCATGAACTTATCTATTTCTTTTTTGGCCTTCACAACATCCTCTGGCAAGGAGTTCCCCAGGTTGACTGTGAATTATGTGAAAAAAACACGATGAGAAGGATTAAATAACACTTCCTTATTTAATTACTCCATACCAGTCATGATTTTATAGGCCTCTATCATAACCTTCTTAGTTGTCTCTCTCCCAAGCTGAAAAGTTCCAGTCTTATTAATCTCTCCTCTTATGTAAGCTCTTCCATACCCTAATCATTTTTGTTGCCCTTTTCTGAACCTTTTCCAATTCCAATATATCTTTTTTGAGATGGGGTGACCAAATCTGCATGCAGTATTCAAGATGTGGGCATACAATGGATTAATATAGAGGCAATATGATATTTTCTGTCTTATTATCTATCCCTTTCTTAATGATTCCCAACATTCTGTTCACTTTTTTGACTGCCACTGCACATTGAATGGATGTTTTCAGAGAACTATCCACAAAAATCCTTCTTGAGATGTTACAGCTAATTTAGACTCCATCATTTTATATGTAGAGTTGGAATAGTTTTCCAATGTGCATTACTTTGCATTTATCAACACTGAATTTCATCTGCCATTTTGTTGCCCAGTCACCCAGTTTTGAGAGATCTTTTTGTAGATCATTGCAGTCTTCTTGGAACTTAAATATCTTGAGTAGTTTTGTATCATCTGCACATTTTGCCACCTCACTGTTTACTCCTTTTACCAGATTGTTTATGAATATTTACCTTTCTCCATTCTGAAAACTGACCATTTATTCCTACCCTTTGTTTCATATCTTTTAACCAGTTACCAATCCATGAGAGGACCTTCCCTTTTATCCCATGACAGCTTAGTTTGCTTAAGAGCCTTTTGTGAGGGAACTTGTCAAAAGCTTTCTGAAAATCCAAGTACACTATATTCACCGGATCCCCCTTGTCCACATGCTTGTTGACTCCCTCAAAGACTTCTAGTAGATTGGTTTCAGAGTAGCAGCCGTGTTAGTCTGTATCCGCAAAAACAACAAGGGGTACTTGTGGCACCTTAGAGACTAACAAATTTATTTGAGCATAAGCTTTCGTGGACTACAGCCCACTTCATCAGACGCATGTAGTGGAAAATACAGTAGGAACTAAGCTGTCATGGGATAAAAGGGAAGGTCCTCTCATGGATTGGTAACTGGTTACAAGATATGAAACAAAGGGTAGGAATAAATGGTCAGTGATCACTCTCCTTATAGTGTGTATGGTAACACCCATTGTTTCATATTCTCTGTGTATATATATATCTTCCTACTGTATTTTCCATTACATGCGTCTGATGAAGTGGGCTGTAGCCCACGAAAGCTTATGCTCAAATAAATTAGTTAGTCTCTAAGGTGCTACAAGTACTCCTGTTCTTTTTAGTAGATTGGTGAGGCTTGATTTCCCGTTACAAAAACCATGTTGACTCTTATCCAACAAATTATTTTCATCTATGTGTCTGACAATTTTGTTCTTTACTATAGTTTCAACCAGTTTGCCCGGTACTGAAATCAGGCTTACTGGCCTGTAATTGCTGCAATCACCTCTGGAGACCTTTTTAAAAATTGGTGTCACATTAGCTATCCTCCAGTCATTTGGTACAGAAGCTGATTTAAATGATAGATTACAAACTACAATTAGTAGTTCCACAATTTCATGTTTGAGTTCCTTCAGAACTCTTGGGTGAATACCATCTGGTCCTGGTGACTTATTACTGTTTAGTTTATCAGTTTGTTCCAAAACCTCCTCTAATGACACCTCAATCTGCAACAGTTCCTCAGATATGTCACCAAAAAATAATGGCTCAAGTTTGGGAATCTCCCTCGCATCCTCAGATGTGAAGACTGATGCAAAGAATTCATTTAATTTCTGTGCAATGTCCTTATTGTCCTTGAGTGCTCCTTTAGCATCTCGATCATTCAGTGGCCCCACTGGTTGTTTAGCAGACTTGCTGCTTCTGATGTACTTAAAACAAACTTTGCTATTACTTTTTGAGTCTTTGGCTAGCTGTTCTTCAAATTCTTTTTTGGCCTTCCTAATTATATTTTTACACTTCATTTGCTAGAGTGTATGCTCCTTTCTATTTTCCTCAATAGGATTTAACTTCCACTTTTTAAAGGATGCCTTTTTGTCTATCACTGCTTCTTTTACTTTGCTGTTTAGTCATGGTGGCACTTTTTTGTTCTCTATGGGTTTTTTTTAAATTTGGGGTATACATTTAGGTTGAGCCTCTATTATGGTGGCCTTAAAAATTTCCATGCAGCTTGCAGGGATTTTACTTTTGGTGTTGTACCTTTTAATTTCTGTTTAACTAACCTCCTCATTTTTGTGTAGTCCCCCTTTCTGAAATTAAATGCTACATGGTTGGGCTGCTGTGGTGTTTTCCCCGCCACAGGGACGTTAAATATAATTATATTATTGTCACTATTACCAAGCGGCCCAGCTATATTCACCTCTTGGACCAGATCTTATGGTCCACTTAGGACTAAATCAAGAATTGCCTCTCCTCTGGTGGGTTCCAGGACTAGCTGCTCCAAGAATTAGTCATTTAAGGTGTCAAGAAACTTTTTCTCTGCATCCCATCCTAAGGTGACATGTACCCAGACAATATAGGGATAGTTGAAATCCCCCATTATTATTGAGGTTTTTTTTTTTTAATAGCCTCTCTAATTTCATTGAGCATTTCACAGTCACTATCACCATCCTGGTCAGGTGGTCTGTAATATATCCCTACTGCCATATTCTTATTATTAGAGCATGGAATTACTATCCATAGAGATTCTATGGTACAGTTTGTTTCATTTAAGATTTTTACTTCATTTGAGTCTATGCTTTCTTTGACATATAGTGCCACTCCCTCACCAGCACCACCTGTTCTGTCCTTCCGATATATTTTGTACCCTAGTATTACTGTGTCCCATTGATTATCCTCATTCCACCAAGTTTCTGTGATGCATATTATATCAATATCCTCATTTAATATGAGGCACTCTACTTCACCCATCTTATTATTTAAACTTCTAGCATTTGTATGTAAGCACTTTAAAAACTTGTTACTTTTTAGCTGTCTGCCATTACATGATGTAATTGAATGAGACTCTTTTTCATTTGACTGTTTCTCATCAGATCCTACCTGTATTTTATCATCTTCCATCCTCTCCTCCTTACTAGAACATAGAGAATCTCCATTAATAGATCATCCCCTGAGGGATGTCTCTGCCTGAACCACATGCTCCTCGTCACCTGTCGGCTTTCCCCCAGCCCTTAGTTCAAAAACTGCTCAGTGACCCTTTTAATTTTAAGTGCCAGCAATCTGGTTCCATTTTGGTTTCGGTGGAGTCCATCCTTCCTGTATAGGCTCCCGCTTTCCCCAAAGTTTTCCCAGTTCCTAATAAATCTAAACCCCTCCTCCCTACACCATTATCTCATCCATGCATTGAGACCATGCAATTCTGCCTGTCTAACTGACCCTGCGTGTGGAACTGGAAGCATTTCAGAGAATGCTACCATGGAGGTCCTGGACTTCAATCTCTTACCTAGCAGCCTATATTTGGCCCCCAGGATCACTCTACTATCCTTTCCTATATCATTGGTATCTACATGTACCAAAACTGCCGGCCACTCCCCAGCAATACAGTGAAGTCTATCTAGATGTCTTGAGTGATTCACAACCTTCGCAGCAGGCAGGCAAGTCACCATGCTGTTCTCCCGGTCATCGCAAACACAGCAATCTATATTTCTAATGATTGAATCCCCCATAACTATTACCTGTCTCTTCCTAATAACTGGAGTTTTGTCCCTGGAGAGGTATCATCAGTGCGAGAGGATACCACGACATCATCTGGAAGGAGGGTCCCACCTATTGGATCATTTCCCTCTGCTCCAGTCCCTGAGACTTTTATCCTCCTCAACAGTACAGAGGCTGTCAGATCGAAGGTGGGACCATTCTACTGTGTCTCAGAAAGTCTCATCTATGTACCTCTCTGTCTCCCTTAGCTCATCTAGTCCAGCCACTCCGGTTCCCAAAGCCCGTACACGGTTTCTGAGGGTCAGGAGCTCCTTGCACCGAATGCACACATACACTACCTGCCCATGCACCTGGATAGCCCCCACTCTGTTGCTGGACTTCTGCCTACATTCTCTGTTTACTCCTGCATCTGGTTCCTTTGTTGAAGTTTTGTTTTTATCAGGGGGTATTTTTGTCTTTAAGTTTAAAGAATGTTAAGTGTATCTAGCCCCTCCCCCCACCACTCCCCCTCTAAACTCCCTCACAAAACTCCTCTGTTAGCTGCTCCTGTTCGCTAACTACTGTGTCTCAACATACGGTCCCCCAAACAAACATACCACCCAGTATATTTCAGTCAAGCAGCAAGCACATCACAAACACAAGCACACAAACTACTGAGAACAAACTTACCCCCAGGGTCATGTAATTGCTCCTCCTTCTGCTGGAGAACTCCCTCACAAAGCTCCTCTATTAGCTGCTCCTGTTCACTAGCTCCTATGGTCACTTAGGAGTTGGCTTTTTAAAGCCCTGATCTTCCTGAGTAGCCCCACCCCCTGGTTAACGGTTGATGGGTGCTAAAGGCTTAGGGATCAAAGCCTCTTTAAGAAGCTTCAGCCTTGCCTAGCAGGCCATTAGGCTCAGCATATGGTCCCCCAAACAAACAGACCACATGGTATATTTCAGTCAAGCAGCAAGCGCACCACAAACACAAACACACACACTACAGACAACAAACTTACCCCAAGAGACACATAATCGCTCCTCCTTCTCCTGGAGAACTCCCTCAAAAAACTCCCCTGTTAGCCGCTCCTGTTTGCTAGCTCCTCTGGTTGCTTAAGAGCAGGATTTTTCAAGCCCTGGTCTTCCTGAGTAGTCGGCCCCCTGGGTAAGGGTTGATGGGTGCTAATGGATTTAGGGATAGCCTTTTTATATCAGGTTATCATTTGGAATAACCTGTATTTTTCCAGAGAGACAACATCTTCATGTTCATGATAGATGTAATCCTGAATCGATGTGTGTGTGTGTGTGTGTGTGTGTGTGAGGCTGAATCACTACTGGGTGTCACTTAATCAATACCCACTTAGTTTCATCATGTCTTGTGTATCATTTACAGATAACTAGACCACAAATCTGGGCAGGAATGGGAATTGTCCAGCTATACTGAAAGGACAGGAGACATTTGATCTGGATTTAATCAGGCCACAACTTTATTATTAGATGTCTGGGACTACCCGACAGATAAAAGTGTGCAGTGTAGGCAACTCCATGTTAATTCAAAATACTACCTGGGGCTTCCACCAGCCCATCTTAATTTTCCATCCAGGTTCCCTAGCCAACTCCTGGTTTGGAATTTACCATCCATCCCCCCATCATAGGAGGGTTAAGGTGGTCTATAAGAAAGGGGGTTGGCTCCTTGCTGTACTAATCATATGATCCCCAAACCCCCTCCTCCCCCCGCCCCCCCCACACACACACATTCCATTTCTTCCCTATGGAGTATCTGCACTGGACATCCACCACAAGGAGGCACCAGTAATTAGAAAACCCAGACATCTGCCAATGGCCTCTTTTATAGCGGCAAAAAACGTGTTACCCTCCAAGTCTGACAGGTGAATCCCCATCCTCCTGAAAGCAGTCAGCTGTCCCTTGCACTACACCAGGATCATTGAGGATACCAGCAGCTCTGTTGCCAACGGTCATGTACTGCCTTTTTGCAGCAGTTTCTGACCTCCTTTCCCCCCACACATAAAGCACTGCTACCTTCCTCCTGCAAGCCCGGAAAATGTCCCCTCCTCCCTGCTTCAGCTGCAGAGTGGCCATTTCTGTCCCACAAATGTCTGTGCATTTCCCCAAAAAATGTCATTCTGAATCAAAAGAAAATGTCAAATACATGAAGATTTTTGTGGGAAGGACATTTTAAAAAACAACCCCATTCTGGAAGAATGAAACTTTTTAAAAAAATTTCCAGCACAACCTCTCCCACCTGGTTCCCTAGTAGCCAATCAGAGGGGCTGCCACAGATATCGGGAGCTTGAAATCCCAAGGAGCCCCAGCTCCCAAGTTTCCTATCCAGCAAGTAACTTTGAGACTTTGCTCACCAGTGTGAGGAAAAACATAGACAACATTTATTGAAATTAGAATATGTGGCATTGATTATGTCTTATAGGTAGTTAATAAAATAAATATTTATTATTGAACTCCTGAAGTGATTCTTGTCTAACTATTAAGTATCCAAGAATTCACATAAATCAGTGTAATTTATGTATGGAATTGACAGCAGGAAATGAAATAACATTCACTAGTTAGTGGAGGTTATTGATAGATTTTTTTTCCCCCTGGGTAATTAAGAATCCATACTGTGGGATGAACCAGAAAATCTAGGTAATAAATGAAGTGATAAAGATCACTGGATGTGGCCAAAATGCACACAAGGTTGGTAGTCGAGGAGAGATTGTACTCCGCTGATCCTGGGGCTGCTGTGTGCAGGGCTACTCCCCTGGTACAAATTAAAGCAGCATAAGAGATAACTGAACCAAGATGCCAAAACCACAACTGGGTTATAGAGGAATCATAGCTATGCCCCTCTCTCCTCCGTTCATATCTTTTATGCCAGCAGCATGAGTCAGGATGATGGTTTAGAAACCTTTGAACTGGCTGTTTGTGACCAGAGGAATCTATTTGAGGTACCTGCCTGAAGCCAGAAATGCTTGATCTATGCTCAGATTTTACTGGTGACATGGTGCCTGCATAATGGAGGATCTGGACTTGAATCCCTGCAGGTGACAATTTGTAAATAATGGCACCTGGTAGAAATTTGGAAAAGACAGATTGTCATTACCTAGAGAAATTCCACAAACAAGACTACATTTTAAAGCAATTACAGTTGGTAAATGCAACATCCCCTGAGCACAAACCCCTTAAAAGCCAGGAAATGCCAAGTTATGGGACATCTCCTAACTGTACCCTAAAGCTCACACAACATTTCCACTGACAATGACAGCCTCTGCATCTACCCAAGAACTTCCTTCAACCTCCAACAGATAAGAAAACACTACACAATACATCATTCTCTCTGACAGTATAATGCAAACTTTACTTACAAACTCAGTGGCATTATCAAATATTCAGTGTTGGCATAATTGCAGGGTAAGTGGGAGGTGAGTTATAAGTTTGAGGGAGGAGTTTTAGGTGGTAATTATTTTTTGCCTTAACACTGATTCTATTGCACTACCTTTTCTGAGTTCTGTCTGTGCCCACACACAATATGAACTGCTAGATTTTCCTTTACAAAAATCTCTTTGGGGGATGTGGGGGTGGGAGGATGATTCTTTCATTCTCCAATCCCTCACTGCAAAACAGTGCTCCCTCTATCCCAGTTACTCTCAAAATATAGCTGTATTACTGGCACATATTCTGGAGGGTTTTTTTCTCAGAAGTACTTAAAAAAAAGTTAAAAAACCAAACACTCACGAGACAGCTGAAAACCCAGTGGTTTCACAGTCATCCATTACTTCAGTGGAACAAAAGTTGTCGTGTTCAGCTACATGCACAACCCTACTATTTTCCATTCCAACCCGTCCTACATTACATCCCACTTTTTTTTTTCTCCTATGACTCAGGCTATATGCGAAACCAAGGGCCTCCTGTATTTCCTTAGAAGAGGTACTTGGTTTAGAGGTTTCTTATGGCTAAAAAGATTATTTTCTGCAACTGTAATCTGAATATGTGTGAGATTCTTAACTATTTCTTAGATGGCCATGTGGAATGAAAGTGATGTAATATTTAATTTTGTAATAACTTTCTTTGCAACATTTTAAGCTAGTTAATAACCTCAAACAAAGGGCAATACATAGTTGTACTGCCTCAGAAGACAACGTTGTGTCTGTTGCTCTTTGCAACAACAAATGTAATAGGAAGGAACCCCCTGAACATATTGGGGTTTAAATTATTGTTTTTACTAACTACCATGCCAGGCCTACCTACATATACAGACTGCTTCTCTGGCAGGTTTCTGGTGGCTTTTGAAATATAGAAGACAGTGAGTACCACTAGAGGGTTCACAAACTATTTGAAGAAATACTACCCAATTCTTATATTCTGCAACCAGGAGACAGATTTACACTCAGAATTACAATCTGCTTCCCAGTCTCCCCCTCCCCCATGATTCCCTCACACACACATCAGGAGGAAAGTATCTGTGCCAGTTCTATACCTGGCACAGGCTACTTCCCTGGCACATTGAGGTGCTGGAGCTATGGCTCTTACTTCCCAACCCTGCCTACCTACTCTCTTCCTACCTGCGCAGGAAGGGTAGGAGCCTTGCAAATGTTATCTCTCCTACCCCTCTACTACCTATGATTAAGGTAGAATACAAAGAAGAGTAAGGGAGTGCTCTCTTACTTCTCTTGCCTAAGAACATAAGCACGGTCACACTGGGTCAGACCAATGGTCCATCAAGCCCAGTATCCTGTCTTCCAACAGTGGACATTGCCAAGTGCTTCAGAGGGAATGAACAGAACATGCAATCATTGAGTGATCCACCTCCATCATCCATTCCCAGCTTCTGGCAGTCAGAGGCTAGGGACACCCAGTGCATAGAGTTGCATCCTTGACAATCTTAGCTAATAGCTATTGATGTACCTATTCTCCATGAACTTGTCTAATTCTTTTTTGAACCCTGTTATATTTTTGGCCTTCACATAATCCCCTGGCAATGAGTTCCAAAAGTTGATTTTGCATTGTGTGAAGTACTTTGTTTTGTTTGTTTTAAACCTGATGCCTATTAATTTCCTTGCATGACCCCTGGTTCTTGTGTTATATGAAGGAGTGAATTACAGGTCCTTATTCACTTTCTGCACACCATTCATGATTTTATAGACCTCTGTCATATCCCCTCCTAGTCGTCTCTTTTCCAAAAGTCCCAGTCTTATTAATCTCTCCTCATATGGAAACTGTCCATACCCCTAACCATTTTTGTTGCCCTTGTCTGTACCTTTTCCAATTCAAATATACTTTTTTTGAGATGGGGCAACCAGAACTGCACACAGTATTCAAGATGTGGGCAAACCATTGATTTATATAGTATCATTATGAAGTTTTGGTCTTATTATCTATCCCTTTCCTAATGGTTCCTAACATTCTGTTTGCATTTTTGATTGCTGCTGCACATTGAATGGATGTTTTCAGAGAACTGTCCACAATCTCTTTCTTGAGTGATAACAGCTAATTTAGACCCCATAATTTTATATGTATATTTGGGATTATGTTCTCCAATATGCATTACTTTGCATTTATCAACATTAAATTTCATCTGCTATTTTGTATCTCTGTCACCTAGTCTAGCAAGATCCCTTTGTAACTCTTCGCAGTTAGTTTTGGAATTAACTATCTTGAATAATTTTGTGTCATCTGCAAATTTTGCCACCTCAATGCATACCCCATGTCAAGGTGTCCCCTTCACTCTGAACTTTAGGGTACAGATGTGGGGATCTGCATGAATAACCCCTAAGCTTATTTTTACCAGCTTAGGCAAAACAGTCGCTGACACCACCAAATAGTTTAAACAAACGTTTATGGGAGAGTCATTTGGAAACTCTGTCTTCCCCCCAAATATTTCCCCAGTCTTTATCCCCCTTTTCCTGGCAGGTTTGAGACTGATTCACCTCCCACCAATTCCAGGTGAGCCCAGATCCAAAACACCTTTGGATCTTAAACAAGGAAAAATCAATCAGGTTCTTAAAAGAAGACTTTTAATTAAAGAAAAATGGTGAAAGGAATACCTCTATGAGATTAGCATGCAAGCTACTCTCACAGACAACAGATTCAAAACACAGAGGATGTCCCTCTGTGCAAAATCTTAGTTACACAAAGAAACCCAATTTGATTCTCCCTCCCCTATGCAAAAAGAAGTCACAAAAGAAAATAAACGTTATCTAATACATTCCTTCTCTAAACACTTACTACTTTTAAGAAATGTTAGATGGCTGATTCCTGGATCCTTCACTCCGGCACAAACTTTTCTGAACTGACAAAAGACTGATTTCCCTCCTCCCTCTTCGAAAACATCTTGTCCCCCCATTTGTTCCTCTGGTCAGGTGTCAGCTAGGCTATGTGAACTTCTTAACCCTTTACAGGTAAAAGAGGAATTAACCCTTAACTGTCTGTTTATGACACCCCGTTTTCAAGATCATTTATGAATATGTTGAACAGCAAAGGTC
This sequence comes from Platysternon megacephalum, assembly GCA_003942145.1. Taxonomy (NCBI): domain Eukaryota; kingdom Metazoa; phylum Chordata; order Testudines; family Platysternidae; genus Platysternon; species Platysternon megacephalum. The sequence goes on from QXTE01000010.1 coordinate 16,813,350, forward strand.
CCAGTACAGAGCCCCAGAAGACACTGCTATTTACCTCTCTCCACTAAAAAAAATGACCATTTATTCCCACCCTTTTTTCCTGTATTTTAACCAGTTACTGATCTATGAGAGGACCTTCTCTCTCTTATCCCATGACTCCTTATTTTGCTTAAGAGGCTTTTGATGGTATCTTATCAAAGGCTTTTTGAAAGTCCAAGTACACTATTTCCACTGGATCACCCCGTCCACTTGTTTGTTGACCCCAATCAAAGAATTCTAACAGATTGGTGAGGCATTATTTCCCTTTAAAAAACTTCATTGTAAAGTTGTGTTCATCTATATGTCTGATAATTCTGTTCTGCATGCAACAGTTGGGGACAACTTATTCCTGGTAATGGATATCCAGTTATGGAGCAAATTTCCAAAGCCAGTGAAGGTGAAGCCAGTGTAGGACTATTTTTAGGAAATGCTTCTATTCCTGCCATTTTGAACAGGCCTTTCCTCCAAGAAGAGGCAGAGGGAACTGGAGTTATTTAGTCTGCAGAAGAGAAGAGCGAGGGATTTGATAGCACCCTTCAACTACCTGAAGGGGGTTCCAAAGAGGATGGAACTAGGCTGTTCTCAGTGGTGGCAGATGACAGAACAAGGAACAATGGTCTCAAGTTGCAGTGGGGGAGGTTTAGGTTGGATATTAGGAAACGCTATTTCCCTAGGAGGGTGGTGAAGCACTGGAATGGGTTACCTAGGGAGGTGGTGGAATCTCCATCCTTAGAGGTTTTTAAGGCCTGGCTTGACAAAGCCCTGGCTGGGATGATTTAGTTGGTGTTGGTTCTGCTTTGAGCAGGAGATTGGATTCGATAACCTCCTGAGGTCTCTTCCAAGTCTAATATTCTATGATGCTATGAAAATAGCAAGCAAACCCTGCCAACACCTACCAAAAATTATCCTGGAGCAAATCAACCTGAAATACTAATTAGTGAAAATAAATATAAATAAAATCTTAAAAAAAACAAAGATATCAAAAAATAAAAAACCCTTCCCTAGTCAGAGATTTCCCCCCAAAGAAGTGCCAGAGATTCTTTGAAGTCCATTATGGGCTTTACCATTATTATTGATTTTATGTGATAGGTAGCAGTATAAAATCCTAAAACATACTTTAAAAAAACAACAACTAAACACTAATAATTTTAGTTATACTTTGAAAGAGTTTCTTTAATGACCTCTACTACCCATTAACAGATGTAGCTGGTCATACAATGGTGAAATATACTGACACTCTGAGACCATGCCAGAGAAGAATCTTCACAAGCCACTGGAGCATATGTCAGCTTCTTCCCATGTTTTGCACAAATCATTCTGCACTGGAAATTCTGCAATCTGACAATACCTATGCGGCAAAATAACAACACTTATGGAATTATGAAACAAACTAGTGAGACTATTGACTTGGTCACTCTACTTGCTGATAATGCTAAAAATTTGAAAAGTACTGTTTTTGGTGGGTTTTGTAAGATTCAGGAAAGTGTCCAGAATATTAAAGGTAACTTCAATGGTTAATAATTGACATTCAAGATTTCACAGAGAAATTTGCATGCATTCCTTCTGTTTCATTTCTTTCCTTATTCCTCCCTTATTCAGCATTTGTTATTTTTCCAAAATAACCATACATTGACAAAAAATGTTGTCATGTAAAACACATATTGTACTTTTCCACTTTTAGTTGCACAATTTTCAAAAATGAAAGACCAGGTCCTTCAGCTGATATAAACCAGCATAATTCTACCAACTGTGGATTTGGTCTTGAGTGTGAATTTTCTAACACTTAAACAAATCCAAATGTTGGTTTCTCCACTAAAGATGTATGAGTTTAATTGTAATGTTTAATATAGAAAGTAAGAAAAGAAGTACCTCTTTGATAAGTCACTTTAAAAATACCCTTCAATTCCCATTATTTTGTTCTTAAAGAAGTGATATAATTAGATGATCAAAACTTTAATTGTTGGCTGAATAGAACTTTCATAACCAAACAGCTATCAGAAATCCACTGCTTGACAACAAAAAGGCATACATAACATTATTTTAAAGCTCCTGTTCTGTGCTTGAATCTATAGAGGCTTTTTTGTTTTGTTTTGTTTTTAAATCCATGTACTGAGGTAAACAAAGGCTGAGGAATTATTAAACATTGTTCTACATTATAAAACACAACTAATTTTGGATGAAGTGCCATTGGAAGTACCATTTTCTCTTCTACTTTGCAATTTCTCAGGAAAAATTATAGCACCCATTTTCAGACAAATTGCTTCTTCTGAATAAAATTTAGGGAGTAGGGATAGAAAATAGACCTTGTTATGAAAGTCTGGACTCAATCTCAGCAATGGAGGCCAGGATTTTTAAAAAGGGGTGCTGAAAATTAGGTTATTAAGTCTGTATTTAAACACTTAAATAAGATGACTGATATTCAAAAGTGCTGACCCCTTAGAACTAGCTTAGCTCCAAGCCCTAGTGGATAAAATGGAGTCAGTTTCTGGAAAGTTGTCATCCTTAGGTTCAAAAGTTTCCATCTATAAGCAGAGATCAAGCCATGCATCATTGAGGTTAAAGGGACAATAGAAATGAAAAAGTGATCTCTAAATATGCAAAATCACTTAATAAAAATGACTCTGCTGGAAAGAAAATGGGAAGCAATTAAGAATCAAGATAGGATTAAAGATACCTACATTCTTGGAATTCCAAATGATAGAGACTCTGAGTTATAGGTGGGTAGGAAATTGTATCTTTAAGCTCCTAAAAAGGGATATTACAAACTATCTCAGGTAAACGAAGAGCAGTTAAAGGATCCCAACATGAAAAAACAAGAAAGGGGCAAGAGGGAAGGCAGCACTATTATTGCTACCCTGCCTGAAGTACATGATAGAGTGAATTCTGAAACTAGCTGAAGTCATAAGGGTTATATGATAATTGGGTTCCATGGAGTTCTTCAAAAAATATCACATAGTCCAGTTTCACAGCCATGTTTGAAAGAGTTTGTTCTTCTTAAATGGCCATATGAAGCAGCAGCAGTGGAAACAGCTGCAGTATTTCCAGGAAAATTCTGGGTTATCTATGAAGAAATGTAGATTGGCCAGATCTTGGGGTTCAGATGCCCTGCTGGGAGTGCAGATCGGGATGTGTATGCAGGGTTATAATTAAAGATCATCTTTGCACTCCCCTGTCCCTGATGCAGTCTCTATGCAGGGCCAGTCCCTCTGTCCTGGGTTAGAACAAGTTAGAAAATCCTGAGCACAGATCTAGCTTGAACTGGCAGCACACTGTTTTGGGGGGCCAAAACCATGCCCGCGGTGGGCATGGATGTGACAGCCATGCCCCTTTACTCAAGGCAGGTCCTCTTTTTCCTGCTATATCAGCAGCAGGGAGGAGTGATCTAGAAGCCACTGGATGATCCACTAGGGTGATTCTTCTAAGACAGATACGCTGGCTTTAAAGTCAGTATATGTCACTGGTTCAGCTCAAAGCAGCCTCACTAAACCAGACAATCTGACTATTTCTTCTGTGACATTAGTTCATCTAACACCCGGCTGGAAGGGATATTTATAGCCAATCAATCTGGCTCCTTTGACTTCTCAGAAGAGAAAGACTGATATATTTATGTTTCAACAGCCTTCCCAAATAATAGGTATTTTGGAAACTCATTCACCCATTTCATAGATGTATAGACATTAAGGCCAGAAAGGACCATTGTTATAATTTAGACCAATCTCCTGCATAAAACAGACCATAACATTTTACCCAATGATACCTTCACTAAGCCTAGTTACTAGTGGTAGAACTAAAGTATGTTACTAGTGGTAGAACTAAAGCATATCTATCAGAAAGACATTCAGTTCAGAACTGGATAAAAATTTTCAGACTAATAGTCAATCCAAAATTAGTTGTGAATTAGACACAAATTTAGAGAATAGCTTTGCCCCTCTTTTTACTCTCCCCCACCACTAAAGTGGCTACATTCACAAAACCAGAGAAGGAAGTGGGGATTCCCTTATTAATGTTAGCCCAATAGTTAGGGTGCTTACATAGAAGGCAGGAGATCAAGTTTCAACTCCCCACCCTGGAGCAGGGACATGGAAAAACATCTCTTCTCCTTCAAGATGATTGTCCGAACCACAACATTAGAGGGTATGCTGGTATGGGTGTCTCTTAATCTTTCCACCTGAAGCTGCACCACTTTGTATAAAATACTGAAATTGTCGCTGGGGCAGAGAAAGAGTGACTCTATAATCTGGAGCCTAGCACATTTACCTAGGAAGGGGGACAGTCTACTTCAGAGTGAGAATATGAAACTGGGTCTCCCACATGAGTGTCCTAACCATGGGACTGAAGGTTAAAATGAGGTGTAGGGGGCACCTCCAATTCTTCCTTCTCCAGTTTGTAAATATAGCCCTTAATTTCTGTTGCTTTTATTTTTAAAAAATGTCCAGAAACAAAACAAGTGTGTTAAGTATTTTAGGTACATGGGATTATAAACAGAATTAATTGCCATTAGGGAAACAATACTTCCTTAAAAATCTTTATTAAAAAAGAAAAGAAAACACAATTATTTTAAAGGAACTCTATTAACATTGTCATTTTATGCAAAATACATCTAAAATAAGGTATTTTTATATAAATAGCACTGATTGTTAAAAGTAAACAGCCCATGGTATACGTGGGATAATAAACCCACCTTAGGATCCCAGGAATCAAAATTACTATTCCTTTCCTATTCTTTTCTTTTAAACGAATTAATGCATTATTGATGCATTCATGGCAGCTGCTGGGGAGACAGAATTAATGTAATTCTAATTCAATTCCACCTCAGCACTTCTATATTTTAACCAATAATGTATAATTAAATGATCCTTTAAAAATAAATTGAATTACTTAGAGGTCTATTCTTCTTCAGTATACTTGAGTAATTCTCCTTCATGTTCACAGTGCAAGAAGAGTGGGGCTGTGTTTACCCTAAATAATCCATGAACTAACCCCGATGCATTGCTTTATAGCGGATGCAGTTAGAGCAAATTCTTTATGTTCTCCTGGAGATTTGAGGTTCTATGTGATCTAATATAAGCTATACATTTCTATTGCACCTAACACCATCATGTGAATGAAAGCTAGTTTTATGAAAGCTAGTTTTGTTTTGTTTTGTTTCAAAAAAACACCTAGAATCCACCCCTCTCACTCACATGAGAGCTGGGGAAAAAATTTAGACTGAAAGTTTGTGTGGCAACATATACAGATTTGACAACTACTAAATATTTCACATTTTCACGCTGATTTTGTCAAATTGTTTGTTTTGGAAAAAAACAAAAAAAATCTGGTTTTGTTTCAAAATTTGCAAAATTACGTTTCATTTTTTTCAATTCAAAACACTTTGGTTTCAATATTTCCTTTAATTTGTTTTTTTTTAAATCAAAAACATATAAATCTAACTGTTGTTGTAATCAAAATAAAACATTTCATTCAACCGAAAACAATTTATTCTCAACTTTTTGATTTGCTAAAAAATTCAAAAATGTCTCCAAATGATTTTTTTCCTTTAAAAAATTGCCATCAAAGTGAAAAATCCATTTGTCTAGCCCTATTTCATTTCCTCATTTACTTACTGTATTCTTTGCTTTCGGCTGCTCCCCAAGGAGGGATATCACCAGGCTTCTGCCAACATCAGCCAGAGAAGGCTGGGTGTGAAAAGATGAAGCTTGCATTATGCCTTAAAGCAGTCAGACTCATCCTGATCTCTTGCTGTATAGCGTTCTACAGCCCAGGGCCCTCAACTGCAAACACCCTATCAATAGACGAGAACAATTTTATCCTGGGCTCTGTTAACGACAGCATCCCTGAATAGTTGGTGTGGTAGGTCATGGAGGGAGAGATTAGTCCTGCTTCTCCACTGCCTTGCACCTTGTGTAGTTATTTATCCCTGTCCCATTGACCACTTTCTATCTGTTCCACAGACACACCTCCCTCTGAAACAACCCTAAGGAACTTTGTCATGGCCCTACTTAACCCTGTCCAACTGCTAATGTCATCTAACTCCTGGACTGTGTTTGTGCAGATGGAGCTATGTGGGAAGAGAGTCAAAAGAAGCCAGTTTGGAGAGGGAGGCTTGCATGGTCCTCAGCTGTGTGAATATCCTTAGCCCACATTCACTGAGCATTTGCAAACAAGGTCTGAAGTTCACAAATGCATATAGGACCTGATCCGAAGTCAAGATTCAAAGCCCATTGAAGATACCTATTGACTTCACTGGGTTTTGGATCAGGCCCTAGAACTTGAACTCCAGGCTTATTTTAAATGAGTCTAGTGTTCAAAGATGAAATAATTCTAGTTTCAATAATTTTTGGATATTTAATCTGAGTTCTCAGACTTCATGGATGGATAAGCAGTGGCACTGCCTTTCAGCCAGAGTGTAGCCAATGCATTAAACATCATGCTGGGACAATAAGTTTAATCTGAACTACTGATATGTTGATTAAAGGCTGATAATTAACTCAGTCTAAATATTGTATTTTAAAATTTCCTTTAGGTACATACTTAAATCTCTAACAATGAGTCTGAAACTTATTCCTGGGTGATAATTCAGTAAAAAATGTGTTGCCACTTTGTAATGGTTCCCAATCTCAGTTTATCTGCAATTAACTTAGTTTAACTTTAATGCTGCAGAGAAAAAACTGTAACCATCTGGCAAACAGATGTTAGAATTTTGTAAGTATCAGTTAGCGGCAGCAAGATGGGAGAAGGTGAGGAAATGTAAGGGAGAGAGACCTGCAGAGTTAGAGTGAATAGAGTAGTCAAGAAATGTTTCTCCACCTGCTTAGTGATCTTACTAACTGAGCCACCACTATCATATCATCTACCCTTCCGCAACTGATGAGAGATTGATAGGGTTATACAGTTTTAATTATGGCCAGTGCCTCTTAAGAAAACACCTGCAGAAAGATCTTTAGTTCTTCTCAGTACAGCTGCTTTACAGTTTATCCTGATCTCTCAGCTGCTTGTTCATTAGCTGAAACAAAGAAAGAGAGGGTGGTGCTATGTGTTATTCACTAATATCACTGATTCCATAGGCTACAAACCAGCACTGGCATCCTGCTGATTGGCAGGTGTGATAAATGAAGGGGGGGGGTAGCTCCCTTTTATGGACACCTAGCCAGCCAGTAGCTATAAAATCTATCTTAGTAACTGTTCTCTAATTGCTCTACCTGTAAATAGTCAAAAAGTCTCACTGCTATGCATAGGTAAAAAGGAAGTAAGTGGGCATCTGGCCAAAAGAGCCAATAGAAAGTCTGGAACTTTTTAAAATTGAAACAAGACTCCCTTTTTGTCTGTCTGTGGTTGTTCTTGGGAAGAGGCTGACAGGGAGCAGGTATGCTGTAAGAAGCTTGGGCCAGGTATGAAAAATCATCAATACCATACCTAGAAACTATTAATCTAAAACCCCAGATATGTAAGTAGATCAGAAAATGTCTAGGAAGATGTGATTAGGTTTATCCCTTTTATTTTTTTATGGCTTGTGGATTCCTCTGTGCTAACCCCGGATGCTTTTGTTTTGCTTGTAACCTTTAAACTGGACCTCAAGAAAGCTATTCTTGGTGCTTAATCCCTATAGTTGTTTGGTTTTGTTTTTTAATCTAGCAAAAGCCTAAATTCCCAGATGTATTTTCTTCTTTTTTTATTAATAAAATTTACCTTTAGAATTGGATTTTTGTGTCTTAAGAGGTTTGTGCACATGTTGTTTAATTAGCTGGTGGCAACAGCTGATTTCCTTTTTTTTCTTTCTCAGCTCTTCCCTGGAGGGGTGTGTGAAAGGGCTTGAGAGTACCCCACAGGAAGGAATTCCTACATGCACCTTCCTGGGTTCTCCAAGGGGTTTTGCACTTGGGTGGTAGCAGCATCTACCAATCCAAGGTCAGAGAAAAGGTGTAACGTTGAGAGTATAATAGAAGCCTGGAGTGGCAAATACAAATTAATTTAGAGTCCTTGTTGGCCCCCACCTTCTGCACTTGAAGTGCCAGAGTGGGAAATTAGCCTTGACAGCAGGAAATTTTATTTTTATAGGGAGTACCCCACTTAAACTAACAGTAAATGATTTAGCAGCAGCAGAAAGACAGTAGTAGTACCAAGAACAAGGTTACTGCTCCTCTAAATTATCTTTGTTGATGATGTGCAGATTTTAATAGTGGAATTAGTTTATCACTAATAGCTGTTTGTTTTTAGGGCTAGATTATGTCTCACTATACACAAGTGCACTGAACATAAAGCCAGCAGAATCTGGTCTTTGTGTTTCACCAACCTCTCCAAAGAGGCTGGGGATGATGGAGCTAGATGGATGATAAAAGGAGTTCATAGTGCACCCTTTCAAAGGGTAGCCATGGAAGCATCACCTCCCCTGGGCTTTATGGAGCTCTAGGAAGAATTGTGACTAGCTGAGGCAATTCAACACCTCACCTACTCAGTGCCTTAACAACACAATAAACCCCTTATTGCTCTGTGATTTAAAATATTTTCTCACTTTACTGTAAACCTTTTGTTCCATGCTATTAATTTGTGACAATGGCCTGGGGAGATTAGGTTTTGCTGTACTGTGTTGCATTTAATTAATGTACCTGATATAATCTTGTGTTATTTACATTAAATACAAACTATCTCCCATGCACATACACATACTAACCAGCCTATGTCACTGACTATGGCAAAGGAAATAAATATAGCTACATCATATTCAGAATATTCTTCAGGAAATCTCCTCAGCCATAAAATAAAAGAGATTTCACCTCAGATTAATATCCATCATAGAATATCAGGGTTGGAAGGGACCTCAGGAGGTCATCTAGTCCAACCCCCTGTTCAAAGCAGGGCCAATCCCCAGACAGATTTTTGCCCCAGATCCCTAAATGGCCCCTCAAGGATTGGGCTCACAACCCTGGGTTTAGCAGGCCAATGCTCAAACCACTGAGCTATCCCTCCTTTATCTAGCCATCTAGGAGATGCCTGGGAAAACAGGTGATGCTTGTAGCAGTCCTGCATTTCAGTATTGCATGAGGCAAGGAAATGTGTCAAACAGCCAGGACTCAAACCATTTAGTGTTCTATAGGTCAAAGTCAAAACCTTAAACTCCAGCTGACAAACACATGATAACTAGCAAAGAACATGGATTATGGGTATAATGTGCTCTGGACTGTAACACTGCTCTCTCATAACAATATTTCATCTCTCAGTGCTGCAGCCCTTAATGTTGAACAAATGTGGTGCTAGCATGCAACTTTGTTTCACTCCTTCAGTCATTTTGAACCATTCTATCATCTTGTCTACTCTCACCATATTCATCAAGTAGTTGTAAATGTTTTCTAATCAGTTTGCTCAATTTCTCAGTAATGTCATACATTCTCAAAACTTGTCATAACCCTTCCTGCCAAATGCTATCAAAACCATGTTTGAAGTCTATACAGTTGTTGTAGCATGTTTTGTTGTGTTTTATGTACTTCTCTGGCAGCTGTCTAATCAAAAATAGCCGATCCATTTGACTTCATCCTGGCCTGAATCTGGCCTGTTCCATGGCCAGCACTGTTTCCATGAATCTCTTCATTCTCTTCTGCAAAGTCTTGGTGAATGCTTTTCTTGACACACTCAATACACCACTTCTTATCTCCATTGTTCTAAATCTGTACAATTATCACTTCCCCTCACTTGCTCTGTGCAGTGCCTTTACTGTGTGTTCCTCACCTGCTTGCAGCAGTTCTGTGGTTGTGCTGCCTCTTCCTGGTGGCTTTTTCTTTTTAAAACTTTCCATTGAGATCTTTAGTTCTTTTTCTAAGAATTCTGGCATGTGTTTTCACTCACTTGTGCTGTGAAACTTCTCCAGCACCATTTCTTCTACTCTATACTGCACATTGTGCAGCTCTTGAAAATATTTTTTCCATTGTTTATTCTTTGCTTGTTCATCCTCAACTATTTGCCCGTGCTTGTCTTTCATTGCTGACATCTTCCCACACAGTTCTCTTGTCTTGAGATACAGCCCATGTCTCATTCCTCTCTGTGTTCTTCTGCTTCTTTGCATTGTTCACTATCCAGATGTTTCTGGCTCTCCTTGTTTTCTGTTTTATCTCTCTAGTCAGTCTTAGTATTCAGCCCATTGGACTTCTGTCTTCCTTTTTATTCTCCTTCAGCTTCCTATCCTTGTCACTCAACTGCAGCACTTAATCTGTTATCCACCTTGTTTTCTTCATTTTGGCCTTGTAGTCCAATGTTTGTTCAACTGCACCTGTAATCTATTTTGTTCCACTGCTCCTTGTCTCTTCAACATTCATTTCTTCTTCTAATAGAGACATAATGATTTTTCTCAATTTTTTTTTTTACTTTTCCTATTTTCTGGTTCTTTCAATTTTCCACATCATAGAACTAAAGTTTTTTTTTTAGTTGCTGTCAGCCTCAAGCCCATATCAGCCTCAAGTGATCTACATGATAGCACACTTGATTTCTATCTGTGATTCATGTTCTTACTTTGTCCATCAGGTGAAACCCAAATCCACAAGTGAACTTCCTGTGAGGCTTTCTTTGTTAAAATAGCATGTTCAATATCAACACGTTGTTGCTTAGACTGGAATTTAGCAACCTTTCTCCTCCTTTGTTTTCTTCACCAACCCTAAATCTGCCTATTGCTCAAGCCCAGGAATTCCAGTCTGATGCAGCTTTTGTGTTAAAATCTCCCATAACCAAAAACATATCTCATTTTGAAACTTCTTGTAGTACTTTCTATAGATTGATTAATTTTATAACAATTTATTTCTTAGGGGCTGCTGAGATCAGCACATATACTTGTGCTATTGTGACTACATTGGATTTTATTCTGTATCTTGCCTTCAACATATGAAGAGATATTGGTGACACTCCCCAAAGCTACTCAGAGTTGTGAAGCACATGACTACCACTTGCCCTTAGCATAAAGCCATCTTGTCTCTTCCTGCTATGGATCAGATCCCTGAAACAAACAGCCTCTGGCAGTAGTGATTTCCAGACATCCTCAGGCCTTGCTCCCTCTGTACAGATAGTGATAGGCACACACCAACCCCCAAGTTTTCTGAGCAATCCTTGCAGTGTCCAGCCCCTAATAACTGGACAGTCACAGAAATTACCAAACCTGGTTTTCCCAAAGTAACAATACACGCCAGCTCGTAAGGTTCAACTCAAACAATAGGGATTCAAGCAATAATGAGTAAGAATATTGGAAACTGATGGCTAGATATAAAACAAAATTATAACACACTTTCTAAGAAACTAAACTTACCTAATAAGTTACTTTATTGTCTAAAGAAGCTGATCTAACGCAAAGTGCTCTGCAGCATTTTCAACTAAGACTGTCTGGGACCCCTTTTTTCATGAAGCCAAAGCACTATCCTTTTGTACCTCAGGGAAAGGTGCCTAGATGTCCTATTTGGCTCCCACCAAAAATAGTCAAGCAAACCTTTTCAGTGAAGCCACCAGATAGGTTGCCCCTCCTCCCGCTAGGGCTTTTTTTCTTCCCATTAGATTGTTTTCTCTAAAGTTTTCACAATCCTTAATTTGCATTCTGTTCAGACTGGTGATTGGTGACCTGCTGTAAATAAGACAATACACAATTTACATGTAAACAGATAGATGAACAGACATCTGCTGTCTGGAAGAAAACCTATTTTTCACTTTTGCTGGTGACTAATACTATGATACAGACTTTACAATATATTTTCAGAATATATAATGTGACAAAGTCAGACCTGACAGTTCTGAAAGGGTAGTTAAAGGCAGGTATACCAGTCATAGAATGATTAAAGCCCTTTTTATCCATGAACTGAAAGACTTAAACCTAAGTTCCATTAAGGGCCACCTATAACATTTAAAAACTTCTTCCACTGGAAGAGGAGAGAGGAGAAGCTGCAGAAGGGTTGTGTGCAACAAATGGAAAAGGCCTCTCTCAGGTAAAGAACTGATTTTCTCTATAAAGGAAAACTTGGGTTTATTTCTGTTTGAGAAGGGTGCCTTGGTTCCCAGAGGACCTGGGCCCAGAGTGGGTTAGAAATGTTGGCTGATGATTGTAGCTAGTACAAGAAAAGGCTTTACTGCAATGGAAGTTAGGAGATGTAATGAAAGAGGTGCACTGTCACAATACATAACTCCTTACACAGTATCTGTATATACATTTCACAATTATATTAATGACCAGAGTGGCACCAGATTTTATTTGAAAATAGGAACATAAAAGTGGCCATACTGGGTCAGCCCACAGGTCCTTCTGGCCTAGTATCCTGTCTTCTGAGAATGGCCAGTGCCAGGTGCCCCAGAGGGAATGAGCATAACAGGTAATCATCAAATGAACCATCCCATATTGCCCATTCCCAGCTTCTGGCAAACAGAGGCTAGGGACACCATCCCTGCCCATCCTGGCTAATAGCTGTTGGTCTGTCCCAGTATGTCTTTTCTTATGTATGAATTCATCATCTGTGCAAATTCTTTGTCACATAAAATAATTCTGTAGCATCAAATTGGTAAGTAAATTGGCTTGATCCTTCAATGTAGGTCACATAAGTACCTTTGAACATCCCAACCCCATGTCCACTTTTGATTACTGCACACTTCAACGAAATGCTATCTTATAATTTTGTTTATTTAGCCATACATTTTGGATTTGTTTTAAACAGGAATTTATGAGTGCAATAAATTAAATAAAAAATTATGTTTACTTAAATAAACATATTCACTCAATAAAGTATTCACTACTGTCTGGCATTTAATCCTTGTTTTGTACTATATCTCATGGGGGAGACCGAATAACAAGACAAATAAAGTTTAATTAGGTAGTTTCCTTTTAGTAAATGTAAGAAAGGAAACAAGAAAATCATCCTAGCTATTTCAGTGAACAGTAATTTATCATCACTCTCTAGATAATTAAACCTAAAGTATATTATCAGCACATTATTTAATGGATCAGTTTGACTTAAGAGAGGACATGGTTAACAGTACATCTGGTACAAAGTCCTCTTTGCCTTAGTCACATGAGTAACCCCTTCATCTTAAACACAGCTAATCAAGGGAGTAAGGCAAGTAGGATTTTTGTTCCTATAGTACTATTATTGATTAAGGTTATGTCTACGCTGGAATCTGAGTTGTGATTGTAACATGGGTAGACATACCCTTGCTAACTTTACTCATACTAGCGCAGCTAGAAATAGCAGTGTAGACGCAGTAGCACAGGCCTAAGTATGCCACACCCTAAGTGCATACTTGCATTGCTAACCCATGCAGAAGCCCATGCTGCTACATCTACACTGACATTTTTAGCAGTGCTAGCGAAGGTAACACTAACATAGGTATATCTTCCTGGGCTGCAATCACACCTTGGATTGTAGTGTATACATACCTTGATTATTTTGCCAAAATCACTCCTATCACAATTTGTCCTGGTTTAGGATTGCATATTTTCCTTTCTTTTTATGGTTTATATAATAATATTACATTCCATTAGTATAAATAAGGTGTTATTCGGGATTTACAGCAGTGGAGCTGAGAAGAGGCTCTGGCTCACTATGTATAGTTCTTGTCTCCTTGAAGTCCTACAGATGGACTCCATAATGCAGGGTGGACATGTTAATTTTGCAGTTAGTAGTAAAAGCAGTTTGATTTCTAGAGGTATTTAATGCAATGGCTATTCTGTGAATCATTGTTCCATGGCAAAATACTTGTCTGTAGTTAGACTTGGAAGGATTAGATTTTTACCGGTAATGTCAATTTCACCATACACACAGAAACTGACCAAAAAAAACCAAAACCAAAACCAGATTATAATAAAAATTTACAGATAGACAAAGTAAGAAAAATGGTGCTTGAGTATTTCTTAGAATTTTATTTAATGATATTTCCTTCATATGGTTTGACATGTGATATTGACAATTTGTGTTTAACACTTATAAAATTTTAACTTGTTGAATCTGTGTCTACTGTCATTAAATAATTATTGTCTAACACCCCCCATAATTTCCCACAAGTGTGAATATTTAAATAAACATTGAAAAAAATGCTGAAAATAAATATTAATATTACCCGTGAATATTATTAAAAATAAAATTTGAATTCTGCCAAGTTTGTCTGTGAGACAAGATGTGTAAGGTAATATATTTTATTGGATCAACTTCTGTTGGTGAGAGAGACAAGCTTTCAAGATGACAGAGAGATCTTCTTCAGGTCTGGAAAACAGTGTTGCAGCTAAATACAAGGTGGAACAGATTGTTTGCATAAGTAATTAACACACATTTCAAGGGACCATGGGCGCTGACGAAGATAGAGGAGCAACAATTGTCTGTCATGGAGAGGGCTATGGCAAGAAGAATTCAGTGGATTTCAATCTGCGACAAAGTCCCCAATGAAGTGGTCAGACAGCAGAGTGCAGTGCAGGCCATCATTGTTGAAAGCAGTTACAGTAAAATGAGATGGCCTGGGCATATAGCAAGGCTCACTGACAAACGATGGACTGCAGCTGTCACTGAGTGGTACCCACGAGAACTGAAATGACCACTCAGCCGACCTCCAAAGAGATGGGAAGATTTCATCGTGAAAAGACATGGCCGCACATGGAGAAGGAAGACCAGGATAAGAGAAGAATGGAAGACGTGTTGTGATTGGCGCATTCTATATTCTATAACCGTTCAATCAAGGTGATCAAGGTGATTATTTACCCTTTCCTAATGGTTCCTAACATTCTGTTATATTTTTTGACTGTTGCTGCACATTGAGCAGGTGTTTTCAGAGAATGATCCACAATGACTCCAAGATCTCTTTCTTTCATGGTAACAGCTAATTTAGACCCCATCATTTTGTATGTATGGTTGGGATTATGTTTCCCAATATGCATTACTTTGAATCTATCAACATTGAATTTCATCTGTCATTTTGTATCCCACTCACCCAGTTTTGTGAGATCCCTTTGTAACTCATTGCAGTCAGATTTGGACTTAACTATTTTGAGTAAAGGTGTTTCATTTACAAACTTTGCCAACTCATTGCTTACTCCATTTTCCAATTCATTTATGAATATGTTAAATAGCACTGGTCCCAGTACAGATCCTTGGGGGACATCATTACCTCTTTCCTTTCTGAAAACTGACCATTTACTTCTCCCCTTTGTTTCCTGTCTTTTAACCAGTTACTGATCCATGAGAGGACCTTCCCTCCTATTCCATGACTGCTTACTTTGCTTAAGAGCCTTTGGTGAGGGACCTTGTCAAAGGCTTTCTGGAAGTCCAAGGTCACTATATCCACTGGATCACCCTTGTCCACATTTGTTGACTCCCTAAAACAATTCTAATAGATTGGGGAAGCATTGTTTCCCTTTGCAAAAAAGATGTTGACTCTTCCCCCAAAAAACTGTGTTTATCTGTGAGTCTTATAAATCTTTTCTTTATGACAGTTTCAACCAGTTTGCCTGGTACTGAAGTTAGGCTTACCAGCCTGTAATTGCCAGGCTCACCTCTGGAGCCTTTAAAAAAATGGAATCATGCAACTGGAAGCATTTAAGAGAATGCTACCATGGAGGTCCTGGACATTAATCCTTTGTCTAGCAGTAAAAATTGGCCTCCATAACCTCTCTCCTATGGTCCCTATATCACTGTACCTACATGTAGTACAACCACCGGCTCCGCCCCAACACTGCACATAAGTCTGTCTAGATGTCTCGAGAGATTCGCAACCTTTGCACTTGGCAGGTAATTCACCATGCCATTCTCCTTATTATCACAAATGCAGCTATCTATATTTCTAATAATTAAATCACCCATTACTATTACACGTGTCTTCCTAATAACTGGGATTCCCTCCCGTGGAGATGTGTCCTCAGTGTGAGACAATTCCATGACATCAACTGGAAGGAGGGTCCCAACCCCCTTTGCAAGAGACAACAGCAGGGTTTTCTATAGCAGTGGTTCTCAAAGCCGGTCTGCCGCTTGTACAGGGAAAGCCTCTGGCGGGCCGGGCCGGTTTGTTTACCTGCCGCGTCCGCAGGTTCAGCCGATCGCGGCCAGTGGGAGCCACGATCGGCCGAACCTGTGGATGTGGCCGGTAAACAAACCGGCCTGGCCCTCCAGGGGCTTTCCCTGAACAAGCGGTGGATGGGCTTTGAGAACCACTGTTTTATAGCAACTCTCTAAATGCTACAAGTGGAAATTATAATAAGATTCACTTTATTTCTTTTTCTTCTGGGAATCCAGTGCCAGTCTCTAGCCACTTACTTACTTACTTACTCACACACACACACACCCACACACACACACACACACACACACACACCCACCCACACACACACAGTTAGGAGTTTCATTTTTTTTTTTAACTGAATAATACTCCAAAGATAAACAGTTATAACACAGCATTTACAATTCATCCTAGCTGTCACTAACTAGAGATTTGTTTGCAGTGTTGTTGGTCCCAGGATATTAGAAAGACAAGGCGTGTGAGGTAATATCCGTTATTGGAACAACTTCTGCTTGTGAAAGAGACAAGCTTTTGAATTACACAGAATCCCGAAGAAGAGCTCTGTGTAGCTCAAATGCTTGTCTCTTTCACCAACAGAAGACAATCCAAGATATTACCTTACCTACCTTGCTTTTCTAATTAGATATTTATGTTCCTTTAGAATGAAAAATTTAACTCAGGGCCTATATATACCTCACAAAATAAGTACAGAGTTTAGAGATCTGTTTTCATGTACGCTAACCCTGGTTATTACATTGGCAATTAGATAAAACATTTAGTTGTATCACATAACCAATTGTTTCAGCATCCACAATATTGAATACATACAGTACTTCAAATAAAGAAAGCTACTGTAGTTATTAGGCTGACATAGTATCTTTGGTTCAATGATGTAATACAATTCATGAAGACATTTGGGCTCTAGTCTACGATTCCGTTTTTATGGTGTTTTCCCAGGCTCAATCCCACTGACTTTTGTAAAGTTACAGGAAACTGTATTGAGATCTAGCCCACAGATTCAGTCTGAACTAACCCTGGTATCTCTATATTTTTTCTGTATGGCCAAGAGAATGACCCTTAAGCCTGTGTGCTCCCTGCCATCCAGTGCAGATCAGCTTTGGACTATTTCGCTCAATCTGACTTGTGTCTGAATAACATATATATTCACACAAATACATCTGCCCAAGTTACTTAATTCTAAGCTTGCTTCTTAGAATAACAAGAGTAAAGCAGCAGACTTTTAGGCAAGTAGATTAACTATAACCCATTGCTATATTTAAAAAATATATATTTTTCTTCTTTGGATTAAGGACTTTACAAATACCTTAACATATAAATGCTGCAGATCAATAGACTCCAACTACCCTATAAACTACCCAAAACTGTATTGAGATCCAGCCCACAGATTCAGTCTGGGTTACCTCTGGCAGCTCTATCTCCTCTCTGCAGGGCTAGGCTGGTATTGACTAGTGCTCAAAATAGCTGCATGTTTTGTATCCCTGACAGAACTCATTACTGATTGGCCAGGAGCTTCCAGCTTCTGACTAACAGGTTATGTGTGTACATGTTGTAATGTTTTCTCTTAATGAAGTATTCCACACCAGCTGCAAAACACCTACTGAGCATGTTTAACAACTTCCTGCACTCAATCACATAAGTTCCTAAAATGTGGAATGTGAGACATCTCTGGGGGGTGTAATCACAGGAGAAATGGTGTAATGGTGGATTTTATTAATTAATTATTTTATTTATTGCATTACCATAATAGGTCACTCAGATGAAGCTGTAAAACTCTGTGGGATTTTTTTTAGTGTAAAATATGGTAGTACAGAGCCCTCATCTCCAATCACTGTACGGCACGGGTTCAGTTGCCAAGCAACTGTCCAGACTACACGGGCGGCTCCAGGCACCAGCGCAACAAGCGCGTGCCTGGGGCGGCAAGCCGTGGGGGGCGGTCGCTATGAGGGCAGCAGGCAGGTGGCTTTCAGCGGCATGCTGCAGGAGGTTCGCTGGTCCCACGGCTTCGGCAGCAATTCGGTGGCGGGGACGCCAATGGCGCAGCACCGGTGAAGCTCCTGCAGGCATGCTGCCGAATCCGCATGACCAGCGGACCGCACGCAGGCGCGCCTCCGAAAGCCACCTGCCTGCCGTGCTTGGGGTGGCAAATAACATAGAGTCGCCCCTGCCAGACTAACTGAGCTCAGAACTTAGTCAGGGCTTTTTTTTTTTGGTTGTATATGTGGCACTCTAACTATATATGTATGTAACAGTGACATATAGANACTCATTACTGATTGGCCAGGAGCTTCCAGCTTCAGATTAACAGGTTATGTGTGTACATGTTGTAATGTTTTCTCTTAATGAAGTATTCCACACCAGCTGCAAAACACCTACTGAGCATGTTTAACAACTTCCTGCACTCAATCACATAAGTTCCTAAAATGTGGAATGTGAGACATCTCTGGGGGGTGTAATCACAGGAGAAATGGTGTAATGGTGGATTTTATTAATTAATTATTTTATTTATTGCATTACCATAATAGGTCACTCAGATGAAGCTGTAAAACTCTGTGGGATTTTTTTTAGTGTAAAATATGGTAGTACAGAGCCCTCATCTCCAATCACTGTACGGCACGGGTTCAGTTGCCAAGCAACTGTCCAGACTACACGGGCGGCTCCAGGCACCAGCGCAACAAGCGCGTGCCTGGGGCGGCAAGCCGTGGGGGGCGGTCGGTATGAGGGCAGCAGGCAGGTGGCTTTCAGCGGCATGCTGCAGGAGGTTCGCTGGTCCCACGGCTTCGGCAGCAATTCGGTGGCGGGGACGCCAATGGCGCAGCACCGGTGAAGCTCCTGCAGGCATGCTGCCGAATCCGCATGACCAGCGGACCGCACGCAGGCGCGCCTCCGAAAGCCACCTGCCTGCCGTGCTTGGGGTGGCAAATAACATAGAGTCGCCCCTGCCAGACTAACTGAGCTCAGAACTTAGTCAGGGCTTTTTTTTTTTGGTTGTATATGTGGCACTCTAACTATATATGTATGTAACAGTGACATATAGACAGATGCCTAAAGACAGGTAGTGTTAAGAAGAACACACAAAGTATCAGTGATGAGAAGGGTAGGAGTATGCAGGAGGCTCATAGATCTAGAAGAGGGTACACAAGAAAAGTTTAGGAACCTCTGCTCTAGAGTGCTGAAAGAGCACCTACTGTAATTCTGTGCATTCACTCAAACCTTTATACTGTCACCTTGTCTGGGAATGTTTCCATATCAACGCACAGCAAGTAGAAACAAAAGATGTAATAATAACAATAAGGTTTTTGGCTGAACACCAGAAAATAAGAAAAAAAACAACCCAAAGATAAGGGGGTTATGCTTACGTGTGATAGGCCCTCAGGGCCTGATCCTGCTTCCATTGATATGAGTGACAAAATTCCCATTCANCTATGAGGGCAGCAGGCAGGTGGCTTTCGGCGGCATGCTGCAGGAGGTTCGCTAGTCCCACGGCTTCGGCAGCAATTCGGCGGCGGGGACGCCAATGGCGCAGCACCAGTGAAGCTCCTGCAGGCATGCTGCCGAATCCGCATGACCAGCGGACCGCACGCAGGCGCGCCTCCGAAAGCCACCTGCCTGCCGTGCTTGGGGCGGCAAATAACATAGAGCCTCCCCTGCCAGACTAACTGAGCTCAGAACTTAGTCAGGGCTTTTTTTTTTTGGTTGTATATGTGGCA
This sequence comes from Platysternon megacephalum, assembly GCA_003942145.1. Lineage (NCBI taxonomy): Eukaryota > Metazoa > Chordata > Testudines > Platysternidae > Platysternon > Platysternon megacephalum. The sequence continues at coordinate 16,833,086 of QXTE01000010.1, forward strand.
CTCTAACTATATATGTATGTAACAGTGACATATAGACAGATGCCTAAAGACAGGTAGTGTTAAGAAGAACACACAAAGTATCAGTGATGAGAAGGGTAGGAGTATGCAGGAGGCTCATAGATCTAGAAGAGGGTACACAAGAAAAGTTTAGGAACCTCTGCTCTAGAGTGCTGAAATAGCACCTACTGTAATTCTGTGCATTCACTCAAACCTTTATACTGTCACCTTGTCTGGGAATGTTTCCCTATCAACGCACAGCAAGTAGAAACAAAAGATGTAATAATAACTAAGGTTTTTGGCTGAACACCAGAAAATAAGAAAAAAAACAACCCAAAGATAAGGGGGTTATGCTTACGTGTGATAGGCCCTCAGGGCCTGATCCTGCTTCCATTGATATGAGTGACAAAATTCCCATTGACCGTAATGGTGCAGGATTGGCCCTTAGAAAGTCAACAGACCTGTTTACCAAAATACCTTAAGCCACTTTGAAAATGGCAACAGAAGAAAACAATATTTTATTATAAATGACAATATATTGATTAATTTCAAATAAACAAAAGCCAGGTTAATAAACCAGAGTTAATAGAAAGGGTTCTTTCTCAGCATCTTCTTAACCAGTGATCTAGATATTATTCTGACTGCTGTGGCTATGGGTCTCTGACTTGTCTACTCTTTTCCGTGTGCCCCCCCCCACCCCCAAGTTAGTGAAAACTTTTGAGATTGTTTTTTTTTTTTCTTCCCCCATTTGTTTTATTTTATTTTAAGGAGTTGAGCACATTCTCTCCATCTGACTCATTCTATTTGTCAGTGCTGCATAGTGCCTAGCTCCTATTCCTATTTTTAGTGTCACTTACTATCTGCTGAGTAGGCTTTTAAGTCTATCTTTGCTTTTATCATGTCTGAGCTTGGAAGTTGTTAGCATCTTCAAGCACCTTCTCTTCAATCCCTCTGCTCTTACTGTCTCCTTTGCAGGTAGATTACTCTTTTTTTAATTCAGTATCCTCTAGGGACTATGAGAGCCAGCCTTGCTGATTTTTTATCTTTTGGTCTTCTAAAGTGAACTTTGTCTCTAGGCTCCTAGTATGGTGCTTTTGGTTTTATTTTGTTTTGAAATTTGAAATAGATTTTACAGTATGAGGCCTCACAAGGTGTCCATCCACCCAGCCTCATGTCATGCAGCCAGCATCTTGCTAAGAGGCTTGGGGAGATGAAAGAGACACTAACTACCTTTGTACTGTACCTATCAGCATCAGGTGAGCAGTGAGACAGACAGAAATATGTCATTCTGAAAGAATTTCTATGAGTGACGTTCTTTTCTCCAATTCCTGCCACTAACATTAGCATAGAAAAACTTTTCACTCTGGTCATCAATGTATCATCCCTTTATTTCTGTCCTTTTCCTTTTCTCACCAATGTGCAGAGAGACAGCAGGGTGGTTGAAACCTTAATATCATAAGAAGAGCTTGTTCTCAAAATAATGTATTCAAAATGTCATAAGAACAAACCAACCCACACAATATATTATTGAACATATCATGGGAAACAGCTGTCCCCCACCCCAAACTTAACTCAAAGTATATTTGCTGTCAGGGTGTTTTCTTTCACAGACTGACTTGGGTACCAAACTGCAATGGGCTCTGCAGGGATTTGATTGTGACCAGAAATGATCACCCATTCTCCAATACCTTCTATCCATCTTGCCCACTGGTGTATCCCAGTTTATATTTGTATAGTTAATTAATCTTCCTATTCACACTGATAACATTAACATAGCATCTTTTCATTTAATTTAGCATCCCCTCAGTCTCCCAGATGAAAGGTTCTTCAAGTAAACATTGGTGCTGTTTGTAAGAGGTTGCTTCATTTGCTTGAAAATATGACCATATTTCAGAGTCCACATAAAAGGCCTGATCAAGAATCTATTGAAATCTATAGAAAGATTGCCACTAACTTCCCTGGGTTGTGAATCAGGATATGAATGCCTATATGCAGTTTTCTGATGTAAAGATACAGAGAGATTTTCAAAGACTTGATTGAATTGGTAGTAGAAAGAATGTAATCCTGATCGAATTCACCTATTAAATGCCAAAACCAGAACACAGAGAAAACATAATCCACCCCAGAATCACAAGCACTGAAACTAAGTAAGAAAATCAAAATATCATAAGCAGTAAAGCTAGACAAAACATTTAAAAATAATGAAAAATACAAATGTCAAAGCAGTTTCTGTTTCAGTAGTTTTGACTTTTTTATGAATATTTTTAATCAACATTTTTACTGGAAACATTCTCCAAAACATTATCTACATCACTATAGAAACTATACCAATATAGGAAATTTTCACTTACTGAAAAACCTGGTTTTTGCTGAATGAAAAATTTCAATTACAACTTCAATAACTTTTTTGATAAAAAATTGCAAAATGTTTACATAATAATTGAAAAAAGTCAGTAGCTTTTTCTTGAAAGGATCTATTTTTTCTATGACTGAACTTTTAGTTTGAAACATTCTGTTGGGTGAAAAGCACGGTCCACACCAATTACTAAATTTAACTAGATTAAACTTTTAATTACAAAAACTCAGGACAATATACTACCACCTTAATTAAGCAGAAAACATAAGTAAAACAGAGCAGGATAATGCAATAATCATTTACCCTGTCCTGGAGTGCAGATAAGCTGTTTCCGTCATTATCAGATCTATACTTGTCCGATTTGGTGAGGGTCCAGCATTGCTCCCCTCATCTTTGTTAAACATACATCCTTTATACTCTGTCTCATAACATTGCACAGGTGCAGATTATTAAAACTACATAATCTATAAACATTCCATTCTAAATATATATTCTAAAAAGACAAGGAGAGTGAGGTAATATCTTTTATTTGACCTACTTCTGTTGGTGAGACGTGTTTGTTTCTTGCACAAACAGAAGTTGGTCCAATAAAAGATATTACTTCAGCCACCTTGTCTCTCTAATACCCTGGGACCAACAGAGCTAAAACAACACTGTATATTTTCTAACACATTTTTATTTATTCTGCTAAAACTCTAATTGGTACCTCCTTATCTAGATTTTGTTTAAAAAAAACCACCTCTGCTTTCATGTATTCATTATTTCTTACAATAGTTGTCTTATTGTTACTTATCTACTTCTTGTGGCCTTGAAATTACTGGTTTTTTAGCTCTGTTCAGTCAGTGTTTATCCTCCCTAGTGTCTTTTATTATGGAGGTCTACATCTGGCTGGTAAATCACACATTTGTCTTGTTTGCTTATCCCGGCTATCTACACAGACCAAGAATCCACTATAGATAAGACACAAACCAATGTTCTGATTTCTTATAAAACTTTGAAAACTGTGTCAACAAGATGAATACAGAAAGTAGAAAAAAATCCCTTTTAAATTTTCTTATAACACTATTAGATATATAATATCCACTTCTCTAACATTGTTTAATACACATTTATCTAACACAGTTCTTTATACACTTCTTACAATTCTGACCAACTCTAATTACTGTTAGTGTTGTCATACAGGCTCTAACCTACAGGCTCTAACCAAGATCAGGTCCCCACTTTGCTAGGCATTATACAAACACACACAGAGAGACAGTATATTCTCAATAGTTTATTATTTTGTCTAAGTAGACAAACCAGACAAAAGATTAGAGAGGTGAAGTGGCTCATCCTTGGACACACAGCAGGTTCGTGATTGAGCAGGGATTAGAACTCAGGACTCCTGATTCAGTGCCTTATCTATTATAATATGCAGTTTGCCATTACTAAGTTTCATTATCAAGAACATCAGAGATGCAATTGGTGCTGGTGTGCACTGAAGCGTTCAGCCCAAAAGAGGCTGGAGGTTCTTTAGGAATTCTCGGGGAAGGACTGAGTGGAATGACCCAAGAAGAGGAGAACTGGATACAACTTAATTTTATTATAAATTGGTAAATATAACAATTACTAAATGACTTTTTATCAAATAACTACAATACTATGTAAATAGATCTTAACAAACAAGATAAGGGTAGGGAAGCAGATAACAAAACAGAACCCCTTTTAACTAGCTTAAACAAACACAATAGAAGGAAATAACCCACATTAAGAACAAACAGACAGTTTTCTTCTAACTAGTTACTTACGACCATGCAAATGACTGCCAGATAGGAGAGCATATGCATAGTGAATTCGAGCCGGCAATACGACACACGCTCAGGCTAGATTCGGGAGCGGGAGGGTCAAGCCCTGGTTGATCAGACCTGGACTGGTAGCGGCGAGTAGATTCGGGACACCTCTGATTATTGTATAGGAACGTCTAAATATATAGTTTACAAGGTAAGTGTGGCACGCATTGATTGGCTTATTAGTGTACAAACTGTTTTTCCATATTAGGATGAACACTGCAATACGGAAACTACAGAAACGACTTCTGCGGTGAGCACTGTGGAAATCATCCACAGAAGTTTCCTGTAACAAGTACTGTGTCCTAATAAGGTCGTGCAGCCTATTGCGGGCCCCTTTCCTTGCACAAGGCTCGCCGTGGAGTAAAAGAGCGGCCTGGCCAAAATTAAGAAAGAGAGAAGAAAAAAAGAAGGGGCGGTGGGGGGGGGGGGGCTTGTTGTGTTAACATGAAGGGAGGCAACTCCTGTCATGGATCTGTTGCTACAGTGAGATATATGGCACCAGATGATCCCTCAGGGATCATGTTCTCCAGGGCTTGAGTCATGCCAGAATGCTCTGGAATGCCATCCTGGCACTTTGGGGGGCTGGGGAGGAGGGCATTCTGGTACTTCCAGTACTATCACTTACAAATGACATTCCAGAAGTGCATTACAACAGCTTTTTTTTGGAACTCACACATTGATTATTATATTTGAACCCAGCAGAGAAGGGGATAGACACAGAGGGGAGCTGATAGACACTCAACTGTCTGCTGTGGTGACTTTCTTATTCTGGCAGCAAAACTGAAACCAACACAAAAGTGAGTCTTGTCACTGGGAGTGTAGGGGGAGATAAATGAATGACCAAACACTTCAAGGGACAAGACATCACATTCCTTCACCTTGCTTTAAATACTTTCCAAATATATACAGCAATTCACTAGTTAACAACTTATAAATTCAGGTACCACACTCGTTTTCAGACTTTTTTTGGATAACATGGTGGTGGTGGTGGTGGTGCAGAAGTGTCCTGAACAACAGTAACAGTCAGTAGTAAGGAATCAGCTGGATCTGGTACCAAAGTTTCTCCCAACTAGTTGTCAAAATTAGTAGCTGTAATGGAAGGAGGTTTGATCAGAAGAACAGAAAGTCCTACTAGAAGACCAAAGCAGACTGTGAAGAACTTCAAAAAGATCTCACAAAACTAAGTGATTAGGCAACAAAATGGCAAATGAAATTTAATGTGGATAAATGTAAAGTAATGCACATTGGAAAAAATAACCCCAACTATACATACAATATGATGGGGGCTAATTTAGCTACAACGAATCAGGAAAAAGATCTTGGAGTCATCGTGGATAGTTCTCTGAAGATGTCCACGCAGTGTGCAGAGGCGGTCAAAAAAGCAAACAGGATGTTAGGAATCATTAAAAAGGGGATAGAGAATAAGAC